>JBBPRP010000283.1:0-17933 GCA_038093135.1 Leccinum longicurvipes
ACTCAGTCACTGACTGATCATTTCAAATACATACATAGCCTCTGGAAGGATCATGTAATACTACCATGTATGGTTATAGTAGGTACAAACATGTACAAACAGTAGAATAGTATATAAACCCCAAGGCGCCAGCTGGATGCCCTCCAGTCTGGTTCTCTTGGTCTTTTCCCCAGGCTCTACCACTCAAGTCTAGTAAGCCTCTATTGCTTAATAGCTGGTAAGTCCACACTGTCTAGTGGCGACCTGAACATAGCTAAGGCTTAGGGTCATTTCAATGAGGATGATGAAGCTAATAGAATCTAGCAGAACATGATGGAAGGAAATGATGACAAAGCAAATGGAATTGCATGGAATGTGATAGAATAATGAGTAAAGGTATGAGTCATCATAGGAAAAAGAAGAGATAAGTCCAAAAATTGACATAGCAGTCATGAATCATAACATTTTCCCTCTCTGTCCTATTGAACCCCCATTGGACTTGTGTCTGGAAGACCTGGACTTGACACAAATTTCCAAAACATGCAATTGTAAACTGATCAACATTATACATTCTGTCATTCATTATGCTGTTTTAACTTTCTGGAGTCCAGAACTCCTTGGAGGGTCTTCCTGTTTACTACACTTTCCCTCTATAGATACTAGTATTCAAATGAACAAACCCATTAACTATGAAACTGTATAAGTAATCTAACATATCACTCAAATTCTTGCTTGCTGGCACCATCAATACAATGTTCCATCCAAGTATGACTCCCTTTATCAATAAACCTTCCTGAATCCACTACTTGGATAGTGGACCAATATGCATTTTCAGCACAAAGTGCTGCATAATCAACAACCTGAAAGATATCTGGCTGCAATTGTGGAAAAACAAAAAACCTAGACATCAACTCTTCATTTGACTGATGAACTGTCAAGGGGAAACATTGCATATAGAATAGCTGGAAAATGCATTGACTGGCAGGATTCAGATCAAGGACTCTTGTCAAGTAAGGATCAAGAAGTTCCTTAGAGGACCCATCCTGTTGATCCAAGGGCATTGAAAGATAGATTATATCTATTCCAAAATTGTTGGCTGAGAACTTGAAAACCAATGAAAAACATACTCTTCTCCTGGGGGGCTGAAAGTGTTCCAGACCCTGCTGTCAATAAGGTCACAGATGATGTCACAGAACCACCATTGCAAGATCCAGGGGGGAATACGGCCATAAATGAATCGGATTGTCCTTCGACAATGGTGAGATCATCTGTTCCATATGAGCAAGGTAGAGTGACAGCGCCATCTACTATGGCAATGCAACGGGCCACAGCATGCACTTGATGTGGAGTTGCGCCCGGAGCATCGAATTCGGAGATGACATTCACCCGAGATCGCAAGGAGGGCGGAACCCAAGCCATCGAGGACAATATACAAGATGATCGAAGTGAATCTGGGATATCTTCAAGTTCAATAGAAAAGCGTTCACGTTCTTGGGTCTCGTCAACCACTAAGTTCAAAATCTTCCGACCAAGGATGTAGACCCCGCCGTTTACAGCAGTGGCACGACAAAATCCCTGGATGATCTCTCCCGATCCCCCATAATAACCGACAAGGTATGGCGAAGAGCCGTACCTCCCAGATGACTTCAGACAGCTGCGCACGCGAAGCAATGCAGTCTCCGTCGGTTCTAAGGGGTCATGTGAGCCAATATTAAAACGACACACGGTTATCTCACCTCCACGGAAATTGCAGCAGGCAAGGGAGAACATGATAACCTCAGACGTGTCAACACTCAGACCGAAGGAGTCGCGAAGGAAACTGTCGAAAGGAGTATTCCCTTTCCCTTCGAACTCGGGACTTTTCTCGAACTCCCCAGAGGCAAACACCAGGAAACGCATGAGACGGCGCTTCTCGATTAATGGAATGCTACGGTCCTGGAAAATGCTCTCTTTGTTCTGTGGGACGGTCTGAAACTCGCCGTTGCGGTAGATCGCGAGGGGACCTAGAAGTTTATACGAGCCGTAACGGGCAACGCCCGAGGCGATAACAGAAGATATGAAGGGTCCAACTGACGGAATAACGGATGGAGACATCGAGATCGAGTACTGTTTCGGGTGAGATGGGCGGTTGGGAGATAGATGGTCGACGCGATAATGTACGGGTCCCTCAGTACAATCTGTGGAATGTACCTCCGCCCACTGGACCAGTTCGTCCAACGTCAGCGTCGCCTCGTCGGCGCCGTAGTATGGCTTAGGGTCTATATGGGCGACTTTGAGCCCAGTCCTGGAAAGGGCACTAGAACGCGGAATTGCTGGTAAGCGGAGAGATACAAGTGTGAAAGAGAGACGCACGTTGCCGCCATCGACTCTGACAGTCCAGTACCAATCACGATGACATCGAATACGTTGTCCATTAAGCTGCTCGGAGGGAGACGTTCTCATCGAACTCCCGCCAGGCTGAGAGACTTGCCCTCAATGGGCGTCACGTGTCATAATCTACCAAAAAATTTGGTGATGCAAGTAATATTTGCTTGTCAAATTCGACTTCCACGCAGTCGAACATGGCGAAGATAGACAAGAACGAAAAAAAAATCTCCACGAAAAAGGTTGATTTAATCAAGAAAAAACCTGGCGTCCCCGCATCGACAAAGGAGATTTTGGCGAAAGCTAAATCTATCACCAAAAAGAAACCTGCCGACTCAGAATCCAGCTCGGACTCGGATTCCTCAAGTGAGCTTTCTATTTCTCAACTCATGCGATCATCCCTCTGACCAACTTCCCAGCAGTGCAAAGGGCAGCGAAAGATTCGGACGACTCGTCGAACTCTTCAAGCGAGTCTGAAGATTCTTCAAGTGAAGACAGTGACGATGATAACAAAAAAATGGCATCTGTGCCCACGAAGGCTTCAAGTAATGTGCTTTTCTAATTCATATACTTCCTCCAACTAGTGTCCCAGCAGTGCGAAAGGAAGCTGATGATTCCGGCGGTTCGTCGGATACCTCGAGCTCCGAAGAATCTCCGAGCGATAACAGTGACGCCGACGACAAAAAGAAGCCATCTACGCCTATGAAGACACCTTCTAATAAAAGTGCGTTTGCACATGCAGACTGTTCTCTCCTTCTTGACATATGGGTAGCCAAAGACATGTCGGACTCTGAGGATGATTCTTCAGACGCTTCGGATTTAGGGGAATCTTCTAGCGAGGAGGAAAACGAGGAGACATCTACAACTGCTCAATCCATTGTTCCCGAAGGTTTGTTATGGTTTGGTTGCACAATTATCTCGCTCACAAGTTACTAGCAAACAACAAACGCAAGGCTGATACCCAAGCTGCCGCTCCACCTAAGAAAGTCAAGCTGGCAAATGGCCATGCCGAAGCTGCGAGCGAAGAAATAAAAAGCATCTTCGTCGGCAGACTATCATGGAATGTCGATAACGATTGGCTAGCTCAAGAGTTCGCCGAATGTGGAGAAGTTGAGTCTGCCCATGTTCAAATGGATCGCAATACCGGACGTTCTCGCGGTTTCGGTTACGTCCACTTCAAAACAGCGGACGCGGTTGAAAAAGCTCTCGCATTAAACGGCAGAGAGATTGACGGACGCGCCGTCAACATCGACAAGAGCAATCCTCCAGACAAGAAGGCCTCCGCTGAAAAGCGCGCACAAGCCTTTGGAGATACGTCCAGTCCACCATCGGCTACACTATTTGTCGGTAATCTTAGCTTCGGGGTCAACGAAGATATGCTATGGGAAACCTTTGGCGAACACGGTGATATCAAGAGTGTCCGTGTACCTACAGATCGGGAGACAGGACAACCAAAAGGATTCGCATATGTGGAATTCAGTGAAGTTGAAGTCGCGAAGAAGGCTCATAATACACTTCAGGGCCTCGAACTCGACGGCCGGACGATTAGGTTGGACTTCTCGCAACCCCGTGATAACTCTGGTCCCCGAGGGGGCGGTCAGGTATGGTGTTTTCGAGATATCCACGATCACAGATATATTAAAGACCCATCACAGGGTGGTCGCGGAGGTCGCGGGCGCGGGGGATTTGGTGGTGATCGTGGGGGATTCGGTGGTGGTCGCGGGCGCGGCGGCAGCCGTGGTGGCCGAGGTGGGGACAGAGGTGGCCGGGGTGGAGATAGAGGTGGCCGGGGTAGGGGACGGGGCGCGCGGACAGGTGGGATTGCAAGCTTTGAGGGTCAAAAGATTACCTTTTGATTGATTGAACACCCGTTTGTTCTCGATCACATTTCTTTTGTGTTCGTCTAGTTTCTTACATCCCTCCTGTACTTCTATTTTGACACGCTTGATGTAATGTCATGAGGTACACGCGCAAATGAGTGCTGGATGGCCACATGGACCCTCGAAAGATACTACAAGTGACAGCTAAAATGCTCTTCTTATAGGATTCTGGCCAGGTGGGAGGGCACCTGTCTTCTCCAACCGATCAAAGAGTACAAAGAGTTTCTCTGCTTCCTGCTCCTTCTCCTCGTCGGTCATCATAACAGGTTCGCGCTCTTTTTCAATCGTCCCGGTGATTGGATTAATGGGTATACCGGCGGCAGTAGTTGTCGGGGCGCCCGACGTACTCAATCTCGGCGGGGAGACCACCCCCTTCTGGAAGAGGAACCCGGCAACATTTCCATATCCCAGATATCCGGATAGGGTCGTAGCTAATGCCGCGTGGCACTCAATGGACGAGTCGAGAAAACAGACGTCGAATTTGGCTCACCGTCACAATCGCACATTGCGAAAAACATCTCTCCGCAAACCCTATTCAGTCGACTGTGGTACACGCTCTGCAGCAGGCGCAGGCATCTCCCCAAAAGATCTGGCCGTGATTCCAACGGACTAGATCGATCCAGAGTGACCGGAATGAACCAGTTCCTGATCCTAAGTTTTGCGTCCTCATCTCCTAAGCAGAAGCGCGTGAGGAGAATGACAAGAGGGGATAGTAGATCGTCCAAGGACTCCCCGTCGGGCAACCGACTTCGAATGCTAGGATCATCAGAGTTGATGTCCCCGGGCATGAAGTAAGCAAGCGTTGAGTCCAGCAATTCATACGCACGCAAGGCAGAGTCCTGAAGCACAGGCGTGGAAGAGCGGGATCCAGAAGATCGGGACAGTGAGCGCCGACCTGCTGACAAAACAGAGGATGCACGTTCAAATAACCGCGTTTTTGTTTCCTTGAAACCAAAATGAGGAGTAGCGTCACGGTTGTTATTTGAACCGATTGATGATGAGCTCGCGGAGTCAGGGGGTGTAGGTGCTGAGGGTTGCTTCCCAAACCAAAGACATCGATTAGCTGGAAGGACGGGGATAATTATTAAAGAATGGATGATATGTGGCAGTGGAGTTTCCAGCGGGTTACTGGAAAGGGGGTTGACATGAAAGGCGCGCAGCAGCGACGGCAAAAAACTGAAGAAGTTTGGGTGAGACTAACAGGTATTCGATCGGAGAAGACTTACTTGTCTAGTCTAGTGCTCCAATAGTCACCCATAACTTTATAGTCGACGTCTGTACTTGAAACCTCGGGGCTCTGAATCTCGCAGTCGACGAGCTACGAGAAAAATCAGCACAGACGAAAGCCGTACAAGCAACACATACTTTAGGATAATGGACACAAAGGTTGAAAGCCAGCTTGAGTAAGTCTGTGATAGCATCCTTGACAGTAGTGTTTCCCTCCTTCATCAGTTCGGATAGGTCATCCAGTTTACCCACGATTACGTCCACCGCAGTCCCAGAACCAGGCACGTTAGACCGTTTGTGCTCAACCAGCCATTGGATGAACGGTGCAGCGGAAGATGCAGAAGCAGTACAGAGAAATAGAATCCTGGAAGCCAGAAAAACGTGCTCGATAGAAGATTTCTGTGAATCTGTGAGAGAGGCAAGATGACCCAAAAAGGTTCGGCTAACCTGGAGCAAGTCAATACAGACATGGCCACCATCGACCTCGGGACCGACAAAGGTGACACGGGCGGATTCGTTGAGGAGGACAGTATTTGCAATGCATCGCAACGCATCGTTCTGCAGGGAATTGTCGATCTTTGAGGATAACTTCAACAAGCAGCGAAGATTCGAAGACGAGGAAAGAACGGTTGCCACTTCCGGTACGCCGCCAAGGCCCTTAATGGTGCTCAAGGCTTGGGGTGCGTCTGTGAGAGAACTAGTGAAGACACAAAGGATGAAGGGTGCGCCAGAACAAACCATTCTTGGAAAGACGAGATATAGTGTTATCAATTAGAGCAGCTCTGAGATCGTCAAGTATCAGCTGGGTCAATGTCTTCCTGGCCGTGATGTCGAGTTGTTTCGTGATTAGTGCTGGTGACTGATGTTGAACGAAAAGCAACTAGGACGACAGGAATACAAGTACCTTGAAGGATGGCAGTCAAGGTTGTGGACGTTTGAGAGGTTGAAGCTGAAGTGGAGAGTGACTTGTACTGGTCAAGTGCTCGATTCATGGTCAGAATACAACCTTCGTGTCACGGGCAGAGTCATAAGAACTTGGACATATAAAACACAATAACCATTGCCATCCGCACAGCCTCGCTAATCGGATCGGAATCGGAACACCTCCCTCCGATCCTAACAAGAACAAATATACGTCAATATACGTCCACTTCCGTCGCAGCCCGATTTGGTCATTCCTCGAAAACGTCACTGACAATGCTTCGTCCGTCTTTGCCCATGTTCGCCGCCAGAGCCCACAAGCCTCTTATAAACTTTGTAGGAAAGCGCGTCTGGCCCTTGCGTGCGCACACATCTTCATCTTGATCGTCACGGTGCTCACAATCGCCCACAGCGCTCCCACCGGCTCACCCGCATCCGGCAGCGCCCCCCGAGTATCGTAAAACGTTCTCCGGCACCCTCCAACAAATAGAGAACACAAGCAAGACTGCTGACACCTCATTCCATGACTACTGGGATGCACCAGCCCGCTTCTGGCGTCCGAAACACCACGAACTGCAACAGTTCGAAATCGATGCCATTCAGGTATGTAGCAACCATTCTCACCGTTTCAAGCAACGCTGACAATATACCCAGAGCGGTGGTGCTTCATTGCTATGATGTTTGCTTTGGCTACGCATCCAATGTCCGAGTCCGTGGAGGTTAGACTCGTTCACACCTTGTGGAATACACGCTCCCAGGCTCAATCTTTCAATCTTTCTCCGCGTATGCCAGCAAGTGTTGCTCCACTTCAACTTCATTCATCACCCGCCAGTTTCCTCTCGTTTTAGGATTCTCTTCCTCCGCCGTAGACACGATTCCAATCTCGATCTCCCCTGGTTTGTAATCCGTTGCGTGAACTGTCGACATGACCTCGATTGCAATCTACGGTGACGTCAGTTGCGCGCGATAACTCGTCGATATCAACGCACCTCGATGACCTCCGACCGACTCAGCTTCTTGCCAGCGGCAGCAGCATCCTCAGCACCTCGACCATTGTCCATCTTTTTCCACTTCTTCTCCAAGTGGTTCATTGCTTCCTGTTGTTTCTGACCCGCCGCCGCCGCATGAAAGCCAACGAAATAGCCAGCGGGGTCAAGTTTGAAGCACTGCGGCCCATACTCAGGGTCTAAACCAATCAAGATCATTGCTGCTGCCGTTTAGCAGTGCTTCCCGGGGCATCAATAGGCTACTCACATATTCCCAGTGGCCTCATCCCGGCCCTCTGAGTATAGACTTGATTGATATTCGCCAACCGCCGCGCCAGTGCATCGGGCGTGATCTCGTAGCCATATTTGTACCTCCAGTCTGCAGCCTCCTGCTGAGCGCGATTTACTTGAGCTTTCGCATCGGCTAAGATGAACGTGTATAAGTCTATCTTTCGACACGCGGCTGTCAAGATGCTCCCCACCGATTAGACCAGTCATAACGCACCCAATAGTTGGAGTGATGCTGAAAAGATGTGTGACAGAGGATGCGTCAATGAGCTTGTCCTGTTTCACATGAATAAGGGCGTATCAAGCGATTAGAAAATCACGTACGGGAACCTTCTTCTGCGTGATGACAACTGCAGTATCCTTACCCCTCACCGAGATAGCAGTGTGCCCAGAGCCAGAGATCGCCTTGAAGGCATATTCTGTCCACAACTTTGATTGCTTATCTATCGTAGAATACTTAAAGAACATACCAACTTGATATAGCCGTCCTTCTGGAGAGAAGACGGTCAGATATCTATCGTAGGACGTTCTTGACATTGTCGTGTGGTAGAGAGTAGCGCAACGCGACGCGCAAGTGCGATTACTTGCGTCACATGGCGTCACACCGCGTGACCCAATCATCTCGGATTGAAGCGGATTTCCGGTCATGCCAGCTTTATATTCACCATGAAGGAATCTGTGTCAACGCAGGCTCCGAAAGTCATGCAAGTATGTCAGTGTCATTATCGGATACCTACTAACGCATTTTCAGCAAGCGGCTTCAGTTCAGTACATTCAACGCTCAGGACACCGTAAAGCTAGCCGAGTTCCAGGTGACTCATCGTGACCTGTACACGCCTACCGATCGACTACCTGTCAAGGATGGAGTTCTGGACAGACGACTTGTAGGTCTCATGTGTTCGTGGAAACCGTCATTCACCTCGCACCTCAGGGCACCACAGAGAAAAACGCCTTCTGCGAAACCTGTGGGTTAAATTCCGTGGACTGTGTTGGGCACTACGCGTACATCAAGTTGGTCGTCCCCGTCTTCCATATTGGTTATTTCAAGCATACGATCGCAATACTGCAGTGTATATGCAAGGCGAGTCCAGTGATATTGATGTCTACACGGCTCCGTTAATCACACGTTCTAGACCTGCGCGCGTGTTTTGCTTGAAGAGCCTGATCGACGTACATTCCTCAAACGCTTCCGCAGACCAAATCTGGAAAATGTTCATCGCCAAGCACTATGTAAGACTGTAAATACCATGGCACGAAAAGTGGTACATTGCCCCTACTGTTCTGCCACGAATGGGGCCGTCAAAAAAGCTGGTGCCTTGAGGATCATACACGACAAATTCAGGGCAAAAAAGACGGTAGACGAGATGGAGAGGTGGAAGCGAACGTTTGCGACTGCTGTAGAAGCACAGAAAGAACTCGGCATGTATCTCAACAAAGCAGTTCACGAGGACCTCAACCCATTGAAAACGCTTGATCTCTTCAAGAGGATATCAGATGAGGTATAGTCACCGCGATTTATGGCCCTTGGAGGTGTTTATTCCTACTAGGATTGCGAATTGCTTGGTCTTAAACCCGAGTTTGGTCGACCTGAAGAATATATCTGGCAATATATCTCTGTTCCCCCAGTCTGTATCCGCCCGTCGGTTGCGCAGGATGGCGCTTCAAATGAGGACGATCTCACTGTAAAACTCACGGAGATAGTATTTACCAACGCTCTTATTAAACAAGGTCTTTCAAAAGGTGCCCCGACTGCACAATTCATGGTGTGTACGATCCAGTGGGGCTGGAACAGGACTGACCTTTTTATACATAGGAACACTGGGAATTCCTGCAGCTCTCTGTCGCAATGTATATCAACTCAGAACTGCCTGGAGTTCCATCTCAGGCTGGTCAAAAGCCGATTAGAGGTTTTGTGCAACGATTGAAGGGAAAACAAGGTCGTTTTCGGGGTAACCTTTCGGGAAAGCGTGTTGATTTCTCTAGTCGTACTGTCATCTCGCCCGATCCCAATCTGCGGATTGATGAAGTCGCCGTTCCTGAGCGAGTTGCTAAAATCTTGACCTACCCCGAGCGCGTTACACCCCACAACATGGAAGTCCTTCGGCAGGCCGTTCGAAATGGCTGCGACGTTCACCCTGGTGCAAACTATGTCACAGCAGGCAGTAGCGGTTTTAAAAAGTATCTAAAATTTGGAAACAGAAGTGCCATCGCAGACAGTTTACGTGTTGGGGATACTGTAGAACGACACATTGCTAACGGGGACATTGTTCTCTTCAACCGCCAACCTAGTCTACACAGAGTGGGTTTCCCAGAAGTTTGTTCCGACTGTTGGTCTGACATCCCTTGTTAAGCTATCCATCATGTGCCATCGGGCACGCATACGACCATGGCGATCTTTTCGGCTCAATGAATGTGTCTGTGGGCCCTACAACGCGGATTTCGATGGTGACGAGATGAACCTTCGTAAGTACTTCATCTTGGGTCGCCGTTCGTATGACTCATTCGGTGTCTAGACGTACCGCAAACGGAAGAAGCGCGCACAGAAGCACTAGAACTCATGAGTGTTAAACACAATCTCGTGACCCCTCGAAATGGCGAGCCTGTCATTGCTGCCATCCAGGATTTTATCACCGCCTCATATCTCATGACGAAGCGAGACGTCTTCTTTGACCGTCGTCAATTTACCCAAATATGTTGCTACTTTGCAGACGCGGATCTCCAGATCGACATTCCACCTCCTACGATCTGGAAACCCGTCCGCCTGTGGACCGGGAAGCAGATTTTCAACGTCCTCATGCGCCCGAATAAGAAGTCAAACGTTCTCGTAAATGTCGAGTCGAAATGTAACAGGGTGGACGATCCAAGGGCGGATTGTTACGCGATGAAACCACTTCCGGACCTCTCTCCCAACGACGGCTGGCTCGTTGTCGTCAATAGCGAAATTATGTGTGGAGTCATGGATAAAGCGACTGTCGGAAGCGGGAAAAAGAAGTCAATATTCGGTGTGATATTGCGCGATTATGGTCCGCATGAAGCGGCTGCGGCTATGAACCGTGTCGCGAAATTGTGCGCGCGATGGCTTAGTATGTTTACTCTCTGCTTTGGATGCTTTAACCATTGACCTTCCCGGTAGCGAACTTCGGCTTCTCCCTTGGCATCAATGACGTTATCCCAGGTCCAAAATTGCGGGCCATGAAAGAGAAGAAAGTCGAAGTGGCCTACGCCGAGTGCGTTGACCTCATCGCAAAAGCAAAAAAGGGGTTGCTTGAGAATAAGCCAGGTTGTAACCAGGAGCAAACGCTCGAAGCCCTCATATCTGCCGTTTTGTCCAAGGTCCGTGACGAAGTCGGAAAGGTATGCATGGAGGAACTCAGTCGTCACAACGCCCCTCTTATCATGGCTACTTGTGGATCGAAAGGCGAGTAACGTGATGCAAAGTTGCCGCGTTTAATGTGTGACAATGATGACAGGTTCGGTCATCAACGTCTCCCAAATGGTTGCTTGTGTTGGGCAGCAGATTATATCTGGCAAGCGTGTCCCAAATGGTTTCCAGGACCGTTCACTCCCGCATTTCCCCAAGAAATCCAAGGAGCCACCATCAAAGGGCTTTGTTCGCAACAGTTTCTACACTGGCCTATCTCCTACAGAGTTTCTGTTTCACGCCATCTCGGGACGCGAAGGTTTGGTTGACACCGCTGTCAAGACAGCCGAAACGGGATATATGCAACGCCGTTTGATGAAGGCTTTAGAGGACCTCACTACACAGTATGACCTCTCTGTCCGTAATTCCACGGGGGGAGTCGTACAGTTCAGGTACGGCGATGATGGACTCGACCCGGCTTGCCTCGAAGGAGATGCTCAACCAATTGAACTCGAACGATCCCTGAAGCACGCACTGGTATACCACAATTCACTTGTACTCCACAAGGGGCTGACGCTGACCCAACGAATTTAGAAGGTTGGAGGGAGGGACGGCCGTCCTCTGTTACCTTTCGAGATACTTGAAGTCATGGATCAAGAACTGGCGACGCCAAAGTTCAACAACGAATGCACCCCCACCTACATCGCCATGATCCGTAGTTTCATCGCGGACGGTGTCGTCGACCGTCTCGCAAAGACAAGGAAAAGTCACGGCATGTTTGAAGCTCTACAACGCAATGATGAGTGGGATGCCGATACTGACCTTTCCTTGAGAGCAACTAGTATGTGGTTCGTTCCTGCCGGGTTTACATGCTCTCATGCTAAACGCAGGAGCCGACAAAGCAATTGTGGATAACATGGTCAAAGTCACAAAATCTCAGTTACTCTGTTTCCTACAGCTTTGCTGGGTAAAATATGTCAAAGCCAGGATCGAACCTGGTGTGTGGTGCGATATTCTTTACTTGATCATTGTAACTCGTAAGTTCCAGGCTCAACTGTGGGAGCAGTCGGCGCGCAATCCATTGGTGAACCAGGGACTCAAATGACTTTGAAGACATTCCACTTTGCTGGTGTCGCATCCATGAACGTCACCCTAGGAGTGCCTCGTATCAAGGAAATCATTAACGCAGCCAAACTCATCAGTACTCCCATTATCAGCTGTAAGCTGGTCACATGCAACAGCGAGCCCTCGGCTCGCATTGTCAAGGGCCGTCTGGAAAAGACGCATCTCGGTGATGTAATTCCCTCTTGTTGAATCTCTCACACTATCCGATAATTCTTTGTGTAGGTCGCAGCCGTTCTAGAAGAAGCATGGGCACCAGAATATACATACATTGGAATCATTGTAGACATGGACGCCATCAAGAAGTTGCAGGTTCATAATTCATAATTTGTTCGGGTAATGTACCTAACGGGAACCGTATAGTTGGAAATGACATTGGACGATATCAAATGGGGGATCGTCAATGCCAAGAAGCTCAAGGTAAAGCAAGAGGTAAGTACCACGATTTTTATCGTTTCAAGTCTTCGAGATCTACCTGATATCCCTCAGTCCATTACCGTTATACCTCGTCGGAACCGACTGCGTCTCTACGTTGATGGAGCAGACAAATACTATCGGCTACGTGAGCTCAAACGATTACTGCCGGAGGTGGTTGTCAAGGTAGATCTCTGAACCATTACATTTGCACCTTTCTAATGACCTCATGCTCAGGGAGTTCCCTCCATCGAGCGTGCAATCATCAACATTAAGGAAAAAGATGACGCAAAAGGCAAAAAAGGAGATAAGGAACTGCTCGTAGAAGGGTATGGTCTCCAAAAAGTCATGACGACAGAAGGTGTGTATCTCTTTCAACGTCATCCAGAGGATCTTAACGACAATATGACTAGGTATTGTCGGTGAACACACGACATCTAACCATGTCATCGAGACCGCTCAGGTTCTCGGCATTGAGGCTGCACGTCGAACAATTGTCAACGAGATTCAGTTCACCATGTCGAGCCACGGTATGAGTATTGACCCTCGACATGTTATGCTTCTCGGGGACGTCATGTCTTATAAGGTAAGACATCTCTGCAATACATCAATTTTCGATGAAGTGATGTTTCGTATATACAGGGTGAGGTTCTGGGCATTACTAGGTTCGGTGTGGCAAAGATGAAGGACAGCGTGATGATGCTCGCTTCGTTTGAGAAGACGACCGATCATTTATTCGACGCTGCTGCCTTTGGGAAGAATGACAGCATCTCGGGTGTTTCTGAGAGTATCATCATGGGCAATGCAGCTGCAAACTGCGGAACGTCGATGTACGATCCAATCGCTTGTTCAACATATAGGATGCTGATCGGTAATTCTAGGCCTGCCTTATTCTTACCCCTGCCTCACATTCCAAAACCGCGTAAGCTTCTGTTCGAGGGGGCACTATAACATTGGCCCTCTCATGACAACTATTGTAGCATCCTTTATCGAACAAATTCGACATTTTATCTCTACCCTTCAAGGAAGTACATGTAACCCATCATCATGTATATCAGACACATGATTTTCCCGTGTAATTCTTATTCCTCTGTGGTATACGACCAATCGCCGGCCGTCCTCAAACTACCTCGGTAAAATAGAACGACCAGGGATGGTAGTCCTAGTAATCAGGAATGTCGTCGTGTTCAGCAGGTCTCAAAGGGATCGATAAGTTCATTATCTGTAGTACTCGTTCGTACCAATTGACAATATCACGTACTCGTTGCATCTTCTCCAGTTAATTTCCACATTCCTTAAGACTACTTGGCTTATAGTAGTACGTGTAAAGATGGTAAACCTCGGCCGCGTGTACTGCCAGTGTGCGACTTTTCTCACTTACATAATAATAAGGGTTTCTTTTCTTTCTTTTCTTTTTTTCTCTTTCCTGCATCCAAACCTACTCCCAGTGAATCCCACTTCTTCAACCTAAAATCGTCGATAGGTGAGTATCTCTCATTCTTGTACATTCCACCGCCTTTCATTTTTTATTATGATGATTTTCATTGCTGTGCACCAGACCGAGTGCTTCCCGCTCCTTGAGGAACATTCACCCTGGCCCTCTATCATACGCTCGAGGGTCCTGATCTATCTTTCCTTTTTCCACATTCATCACATCTTGGCCAATTCACTGATCTCTTTCGCTTTTTTTATAGACGTACGGGAGGTGAATGGATATCTTGTCCCGTTATCAATACATCAATGTGTGTACAAATGTTTGGATGTCAATTCAGTTCGTTCCCCGACACGCTCGTTACGCCATTTTGATTTTCATGTGTACTGACTTGGCCCGCATGAGTTCGTCATAGCCTAATGAGTGCCATGTTTTATAAACGGATCGTGGATCTCGTAGGACAGCAACCCACCCAATTTCCTGAGACTGGCTCCACGGACGCTGTTCTTGATACCCGTCCAGGCCAACGCAGAGTCTAGAGAATCGCACCTGTCGATCGCACGCGAGAAGTGAGACCATGACTCGCGGCATATAAGTATTGTTGTCAAAGACGTCACCTGCTCAAACCACCGTCCCCGCCTGCAGCTCGTCGACGATGCGCAAGAATGCTCGCTCCGAATGAGGGTTTGTCTGCGCATTCGTCTTCCTGTAAGTGGTTTTTAGATACGCCTGCGTTGGCCCATCCAGAATGCTTGTCCTACCATCGTGATGTCCATAGTGATGAGTCGTCTCAGCAATTACGCGCACGTCTATTCGATATACTCGCTGTGATTCACGTTGACCAAGACTTGTGGAGTAACATACTAATATTAAGGATCCTCACTGACATCTGTAACTTGTTTGTGGATCTTCTCAACACTTGCGACGCTGACGACTGGCCTGAGAGAATTTCCTATAAATACAACTTTCTTTCGAAACGCTTCCTTCTTTTTGGCCTTCAATGTGCATACATACGGCGAATGACCTGAACCTGAAAGAAAAACGTACACTATAAGTAATACACAACTGCGAGGGGATGCCATTGTGTATTCCACGTTCTTGCCGTCTACGAGTCACGACTAAAGTTCTATCATAGCCACCCTCAAAGTACCTATCCTCCTCAATTTTGTTCAATTTATCCTGAATGTCATCTAAACCCTTTACGTTCGAGCAAGAAAACTGTGTTCTGTATCCCATCCCAAGCATACTACGACAGCTCTCCTGGATGACGAAGACGTTATCTCCAGTATTCTTATTGTCACGAACCTGGCAGATGGGTTCGGTGCCTCTGAGGCCATAAACCTTGCTGAGAAAGCTCCTGACGTTGCAAGGACCAGGAATGCTAGTCCACATGCAGCGCTTACCCAAGTGTTCCTCGTCATTGGACCAACCCGCAGGAGGGTTAGAAGTGTCGACAGCTGATGTTGAAGTAGTAGAATATGGAGCTGTTCTCACGAATGGTCCCGACTCGGATCGTTTGACAACTTGTAGTTGAACTTTTTTTTTATGGGCCTTTATACAAGTTGTTGGACACCTTCTACAAATAAAGCTCGTCCGCCCTGCCGGTTAGGTAGTGCAGCTATACAAAGACTTGATCTGCTTGTGAGACTTAATTTGCTTGTGGGACTTGGGCGGCTAGTGTCGACGTACGTAGCACCTTCTGTTACAAACCTCTGGTGCCAACCCACTTGTCCGTCAGGACTCAGGGTTCAAGTCAAAGATCCTCCCAACTGGAATGTCTCCGACTAGTAGACAGAACGCATCATGAGAACATATCTATCGGTGGTAATCTCAGTGAGGAATCATATATAACTCCTACTTATACTGCCTCTCGCTTCCGAGGTGTGGCACGAAGAATATCGTCCACCCTGTTATCGAAATGAGCGTATAACAATATTCCGAACGTGACCACATACCGGATAATCATCTCTGCAGCCTCTGTAGCACTGAGCACAACCTGCCGCTTCAGCTTGTAACTCTCCGTTATTCCGAGCGTCTTCATGGATCCGATAGTACCCTTGTCCATGTCTCCACATGAACGTATTAGTTGACCGCGGCAGAGGAAAACCGTGAAATGCTACATACCAAGCCCGGCCTCAGACTGACCTTCGTAGTGCGCCGCTCGCAACTGCGCTACGAGATCGCTCGAGTCATATCCGGCATTGTCGGCCAAGATCGTAGGGATCTGCCTCAGCGCTCGGCCAAAAGCCTCGGCTGCGATAGACTTTTTTCCTTTGACCTTCCGTGCTGCTTCGTCTACCGCACAACTCATCAGCATCTCAGAGCATCCACCACCAAGGACGATCCGCGTTTCCTTCACTGTCTGTGACAACACCGAAAGTGCATCGTGTAGCGAACGTTCAGCTTCGTCGACCATCTGGTTCGTAGAACCGCGCAGGATGACGGTGCATGCCTCGCCAGCAGCAACTCCAGAGAATTTGATGAGCTACAACTCTCCGTCAGAGAAGAAGTCATGGCAAACGTTTTCATGTTACCTTGTCCTCGCCGATGATGATCTCCTCGATTAACTCGCATCTCCCAAGTTTCACAAGATCAGGCCGATCGAACGTACTCGCAATCTCACCACCCGTCACGAGTGACAGGCGCTCTACGCCCTCAAAATCTGCATGCTCGATGACCATGATGCCTTTCTCCGCAAGCAAGGACTCGGGGTAGTTGTAAATGAGTTGCCGGTTAACGAAACAATTAACACCGTGGGATGCGATCGCATCGACTTTTTCTTTCATTTTCTCTCGTTCTGCGCGCTCTAGTTCCGCGAGTTTACCGGTAGAGTCGACCTTCACACGAGCACCGAACACTTTAATCTTATCGGTATCCATGGCTAACAACCACCCATCAGCATGATATCTTGTGATGCGGATGGCTCACAAGTATTGGCGATCAAGATGTTGACCTTCTCCAATCGCTTCGGCGAGTTTACCGCGATCGTTTTATCGAGGATAAAGCCTGTCCTATTGTGAGAGATATGTTCCATATACACTAATGCGTAGTCGCACCTTCGTCAAGATACGAATCGGTCAACTTTCCGCCAACTTTTTTGATGATCTGGATGTGCTCGAGGTCTGTGGAGCCCTAGCAGGAGTAGGTTAAACATAAAGAATGGTGCGAGATATGTACTTACCTTCAGCCGGAGGACGGCATCGACAGCGAGGTTGGCAAAGTAATCCTTGTCCTGGGAGAGCACTTTTGAAGAAATGGTTGTTCGGGCAATGTTTAGCAAATCTTGTCGGAATTGCGCAGCATCAGATCTATGAAGAGAACATGTAAGGACATTCAGAGTATGCGATCAAGGAAACGCACGCGTTATCCACGGCCGCTTCTTCCAACGCGTCCAAGGCCGCCCTGCTCGCGAGCCGATACCCCTCGATGATGGTTTGAGGGTGAATTTTCATCGCGATGAGCTTTTCGGCTTCCCTAAGCAGCTCCGACGCCAAGACGCACACGGATGTCGTCCCATCCCCCACCTCGTCATCTTGGACTTTGGAGATGTTGACGAGGATCTTGGCCGCCGCGTTATCGAGTTGGATGGATTTGAGAATGGTGGCGCCATCATTTGTTACATTGATTTCTCCAGTCGACATGGACTGTAGTATCTTATTCATACCCTTTGGTCCCAGCGTCGATTTGACGAGGTCACCGACGGCAAGGGCACCAACGAAAGAGGAGAGACGCGCATTTTCAGCCTTTTCTTCAGTCGCCTGGTTAGAACACGGTTAGCATCCCTAGAAAGTTAGCTTTTCGAAACAGATCACCTCTGCTCCAAAAATCTGCATCGACATCGATGCACAGTAGTCGTCAGTTTATGTATACCGTGACATCGATGTGGAAAATACACTGAAATCGCGCCTCGGGATCTGCCGGGACAGGACCCCAGGCACGCCGAGTAAAGCCATGTTTTG
>JBBPRP010000284.1:0-17918 GCA_038093135.1 Leccinum longicurvipes
CGGCACGGGTGAGACCGTGGACGAAGCGTTGCGACGCATCTCAGTCTCCCCTCAGTGTGGTTTCGCATCACACGAGGAAGGTAACTTGCTTACGATGGAAGACATGAAGCGAAAGTTGCAGCTTGTCAAGGAACTTGCTGACAGCATTTGGGCCGACGCGTGATCCTATGGGACGCTCACTGGCAGGCTGTGGCTGAAGCGAATGAAGCAAAGGAGTTTCTTGTCACATGTATATCTTTGCGAGAATCAATTTATATCTTGTGCGCCGTGTATAAACTCTACTACCACTGGGGCTTCCACTCATCCCTACGATTTGTGTTTCACACCTGGCATCGCGGCCAAGTGGTATCGCGAAACTCGAAGACCACAAAACTGCATGTCTCCACTGACAACTTGAAACTCATTTCACCCACCACCATCCGCCAGTGGAAGTCCCGGCGCTTCGCTCTGCCTGAATATGCAAAACCACAAGTGTCCGAATCCCTTTCCATCTTTCCGTGTAATCTATCGCCAAAACCCGCCAACTCCACCTCACTGTGACCCGAGTATGTAAATACATACGCTTTTACAAATTATCGCGCATGCGCACCCCGAGTTTATACTGTATCCTATTACTGTAGTAGGTAAATGTCCATGCTTACTAACTCTCAATGCATTGAATATTCGCCGTTCGGACTCTCAGTGATGCTCATGATGGATCATAACTCGGAGGTCGAGATCCAGCGAGTCAGAATCCGATGGCGCCGGGATCAAACCAGTGTAACTTACGATTGGTACGGACAAGAGGTCACCGTATCTAGCAGAGCTCAGCTCCAGCATATTTTGTTCCCAACTTTGGCTAGGTTAGGTTTTAACACTGCTTTGGACTTAGCCGAGCTAATCCGAGCTTAGGGAACTCGCTGCTGCCGTTACGTTATACTAAGGCTGCTTTACAGATACGCTCTCCCTCCGAGTCGCCTCACTATCACCGTCTTACGACTTTCACCTCACCGTGACGCCATCACCTCCTCGCTCTTGCCCAATGGCGCCCTCCCCACCCCGGGAACGTTTGACCTCCGATCCAAGGGCCATGCCAACTGTGCGCCACAGCTTCTATTTTCGCGCTGATTTTTTTGGGGTTTTGGAACATCATACTACTGTAATCAGCAAAGCTGGCTTGTAACGCCACACTTCACGCACTCTTGACAATAGGCCGCTCTTCTGATGATTGAATGATTGAATGGTTCAGAGCTCTCAATTCTCGAGTGACAAAGGAATCTAAGGGTCCTTACGATAGTTTCTTCTGGGACTATTCCAAACCGAGTTTGCCTACTAATCTGCAAAGCTACCCGACTCGAGGGAGGCTGCCTCCCCGAGGTAACTAACCCTGTTTTGGACTCAGGTTAGTCCGCCAGCCAATGGCAATCAAGACTTTTGAAATCTCTCGTTGACGCGTTACGTTACGAGACTCACTGTTTCTTGGTAAGCGCTCAATGAGTGCTCAATCATTGAGCGGTTAGAATTACGAAAATACCATATAGAGCACAAGGACCCTTGTTTTGTGCTTAGCGAGCCAATCAGAGCGTGCAAAACGACCAGAATCTCACTCGGTTGTGTTATGTTACAAAGCTGCTTTGCAGATGACCTGTGCAGATTGGCGAGTTAGTACAAACATAAAATTTTCAAATAAACTTTAAGGGTCCTTACGATGCTTTCTTCTGGGAATATTCCAAACGGAGGTTGTCTGGGCAGCCTCTGGCTCGGCTAAGGTATGCAGACCGGTCAAGCGATAGTTGCGTTACAAGCCAACTTGCTGCGGCGGCCGACTCAAGTTGGCACTGAGCGCTGAATGTCTAATCACAGATCACACAAGACTCACGGTAAGCGGTAGCATTCTTACTAGAAAAATTTCTGATTAGGACAATGCTTGATCTTGGAGCCCTTTTTGATGCCGGCAGTTCTCTGCAGGAGTTATAAGAGGGAAACAGTGGGGCCTCCAAGTCCCAGCACTTGATTCTCCCTCCTGTTCCATTTCTCGTTGGCGATGTCAGCTGAAGCCCAGCTCGAAGCTCTCCTTGAGATAATCAATACCTCGGCCCGTCAAGCCATCGCAGAGTACAAGAAGGGCGGTAACGAAGTTCCTACGATTCATTCCAAGACATATCACCCCATTGACTTTGCAATCGACACCATCGTGCTGAAGAAAGCTGTGAGGCTGCTCGAGGGTGCTTGCCAGCAATTATGTGCGAGCTTGGCGCCGCCTCAGCACACAGTTTTCAATGTGAGTTATTGTACCGAAAAATCTCAGCGGTGAAAATGACTGGCCTCTCAGTCTGTAGCATCATTCGACTCGACATGTATGGGTGTCGTAGTCCGTGCACGGGTTGCGGATGCACTGGAGGAGCACCCAAATGGCCTGCATGTGGATGAGATTGCAAAACTGGTCAATCTGGAGAAGGGAAAGCTATCCCGCGTGCTTCGCCTACTTGCTACCAAGGGATGTTTTACCGAAGGTTAGGATTTCATTTCTTCAATAACTCATACATCTGACATTTTGAAATTATCCCCGACTTCAGTCGAACGGAATGTTTTTTGCAATAACCGTTTGTCACTTGTTACAGTCTCAAGTTCCGACACGGGAGCTCTCTTCCGTATGCTGGACGAGACTATTTCGCAAGGCGCGCCCGTATTGTACGAAACAATGACAGAACCGGGTTATGCGACAAGTTACCACCCGGATATGTCACCTCTTATGTATGCACTCAAGAAGAAGGGTTTCAAGGGTGATTTCTTTGATTCACTGGTCGAAGTAAGTCGCTTCCCCATGCCAATTTCGATCATATTATGTGCGCTTTATTTTTTCTGACTCCATGGCATTCAATTCTTTAGGAGGAGAAACGGAAAGTAAGAAATTCAGTCATTATTGCGTGAACGCGCCCTCAGGCTGCATCCTTGCACAGAATTTCCACCACGCTATGTTTGGATTTGGCTCCGTTACGGGTTCACTCTCCGTTTTGCACTGTAAGTACTTGGATTCCTGGGTGTCTTCGCCAGTAATATTATTATTCCAGATTATCCATGGAACGAAGTAAAGACTTTCTGTGATATCGGCGCCAGTTTTGGGACGGTTTCTCAGCCTCTCTCGAAAATGTACCCACACCTTAAAATCATCAATCAAGATCTGCCTGAGGTATTGGTGCAAGCCAGAGATGTGAGGATATTTTTTTTGTCTTTCAATCAGTACAGCAAGAGTCTGCAAGACAGCTGTCTCCAAGTCCGTATTACGATTAAAGTGAGCTGAACCTGCTTCATAACCTAGATCTGGATCAAGGACGCACCAGAGGCTCTGCGAAATAACCAAGTTGAACTTGTTCCTCTGGACTTCTTTAAAGGAAGTCCTGTCCATGGCCAGGACGTGTATTATGTACGTATTGATTTTCTTCGTTTCCTTCGGATCGGTATGACTTTAGTTCCGATGGCTCATTTAGGTTCGTCATATAATCCACGATTGGCCTGATGCCGAGGCCGTAACTATCTTGAGGAACATCAGGAGTGCTATGTCACCTCACAGTCGGTTGCTGATTCGTACGTTCTTGTCTTCATTAATGATCTATTCTGCCTGACATATGCTGTAATTAGACGATTATGCCTTAACCCCTGCCAGTCGCGATCTCAACGCTGAATCATTTGGAACTGATATTGCACCCGAACCGTTGTTGCCGAATTTCGGGGGCGGAAGTATCAAGATGTATCAACAGGACCTGAATATGTGGGTTGTACTTAACGCGAAGGAGCGGACTGTGGACGAAATGATTGTACTAGGGTGAGTCGTTTGCTGCGCTCTCCCTTGTTCTTTTCCTGTTTCATTTCAGCATTGTTCACAATATTTTTCTGCAGGACCGCAGCAGATCTACAGTTGGAGAGAATATATGATCTTGGGGAATCCGCAGTACTGGAGTTCAGACCAGCTGTTTGAAAACCTAGAAATATCGTCTACCATTCCGAAACTACATCCTATACGTTGCGCTCGATGAAACATTATTACATATGTTTACCACTCAGCTGTTGTATTATTAATTTATTACCGAGTCAACTAAAGTTTGATTTGGAAGTTGGAGCGAGGCGATCACGAGCTCCTGTAGTGTCGCATACACGTACCATACGGACATCACTTAGAATCGCCGAGACATGAATTCATCACTCATCTTGTCTCGTCACTAAAGTGAAGCTAGAGGATAACGTGATTCTTCGTGACTATGGAGTACGCCTGGTGCAGGTTGCGCGGATCGTGACGAGCGACATTTGTGAGACCATGGGCGAATGGCCGCCATAGTGCATCCTCGGTGTGGTTTTCCCTGAGATCGACCACCAGGTGCCAACATGAAGTTGACTTTCCGTCACGGGACGCGTCCAACAACGTTGTATGCAGCAGAACATACATACATGATACATACATATTTACGAAGGTCACCGGTCTAGACTGTCTAGTACTTTCACGCACCTGCTTTCTAATTTTTACCTTTCCAATGTATGTATTTTGCAGCATAGCGTTCAAGGTCAAGTGAAGTTTTCCTGTACATACTAGAAGTCTAGAACCCTGTTACGGTGTACGTGGGATAACTTTTGATTGGTCTCCAAGTTGGGAAACTTCCGAACTTGCATGGCGGCGGCATTGCCTCTCTTCATTTCTGTCAGTGTCATACAGTGACCACCAATTTAGCGCGCGGAATCCAAGAAATACGTTCGGCCAGCTACACTGAAGCTTGGTGTGCTCCACCCAATTTTTGAACGAAAGAAAAAAAACTGCTTTCTCTTCGAGGACTATCTATACCTATACCAACGATGTCAGACGCTCGTTTCGCCAGTATCAGAACCGATCCCCGGTTCCGCCGCCCCAAAAAACATCACTCCAAGGTCGTCATCGACGATCGTTTCAAAGACCTCTTGGGAGACGAGGAAAAGGGTAAAGGGGGGAAGAAGAGCCAAAAGAAAACCCCTGGTGCGCCTACGCTATGTTATGACCATTCGCCGCCAACCACTCACATACAGCACACCACCATGCAGCGAGAGTCGACAAATATGGACGAATGGTACCGAAGACACAGGAAAAGGATGACCTCAGACGATTTTACAGGCTCGAGACGGACGGCGAGGGCAAAGAGGAAGGAGCTCCCGTGGTGCCGTCCATGGTCGATTATGCGCGCGGCGCCGTGCTTATGGAGTCGTCGGACGAGGAACAGGAAGAGCAGGACGGCGGGGGTCCCTTAGCGAACAAGGGCGACAGCGACAGCGACCAAGGTGGATTCATCTCTCTCGGCGCTGAACCTAAAAAGCTGGAAGGCGACAATGATGAGGGCTTCGAGATCGATCTTGACGAAATCACAATCGCCACCCTTGACGCGCAGGTTGCTGAATACGCCAAGACCGTCCCGGAGCAGGAAGGGACTATGGACGTCAAGCAGACGAGGAGGTTGGCAGTAGTCAACCTCGACTGGGACCATGTTCGTGCCGTGCACTTGTACAAAATATTCTCCTCGCTCCTATCACCCACTGCACCGCTTGCCTCCTCTACCGCATCACTCAGGGATAAAAAACCGGCTTCGGCCAACGAGGGGTGTGTGAACATGGGCAGAGGAAGGATACTAGGCGTCCGTGTTTACCCAAGTCAATTTGGGAAGAAGCGAATGGCCAAGGAGGAAAAGGATGGGCCGCCTACAGAGGTCTTTAAGAAGAAGAAAAACAAGATGCTGGAAGACGAGGAGATCAACGAGAAGACTATCATCGAAACAGGTAGCGAGGCTGATTACGACGAGGATGCTCTGAGAAAGTACCAACTGGAGCGCTTGCGGTACGCTATTCTGTGTATTCTCCATCCCGTCCCTCTTTTCTTTTGTTTCTCAGTAGACAGCAGGCTGACGAACGTTAAGCACAGTTACTACTATGCTATCGTCGAATGCGACACGGTACAGGCTGCTGTTCACGTATATAGTGAACTCGAAGGAACTGAGCTAGAACGGTCTGCCAACGTATTCGATCTCAGCTTTGTCCCTGATGAGATGACTTTCGAGGACGAACCTCGGTATGAGGTTTTCCACATTTCCAAACAGAGCTAATTATCGTTCAGGGATGAAGCTACTCAGCTCTCAAATACACCTTATAGAGCGATCGAGTTCACCACTGACGTGCGTACTCATACCCTCGGCAGTGCTATTTCCCAGCGATGAAACTGACACGGCAGTAGGCCCTCCGCCACTCGAAAGTAAAACTCACCTGGGACGAGGACGACCCAGAACGGATCCATATCCTGCGTCGCCCTCTGTCGAAGAAAGAGGTCGAAGAGGCGGACTTTCGTGCTTACATTGCATCCTCGTCTTCCGAGGAGGGTTCCGAAGAGGAGTGCGGCGATGCACCAGGTATGAAGCTAGGGGGGCGTAAATCGAAGAATGCGATCAAGGGCTCCAAAAATTCTGAAAGAGACAAACTACGGACACTCCTCCTTGGGAGGAACGACGACGAGCTGCCGGAGGGGTGGGGAAGCGCGTTTGATCACAAGACAAGTAGGAAGAAAGGAAAAGCTGGGGGAGAGGAAGACAGCGATGTTGACATGGAAGTTACCTTCACTCCCGGCCTCAGCGAGACGAGGGATCCTGAGGACGAAACCACGCTAGACAGGTATAGAAAGAAGATGAAGGAAAAGAAGAAGAAGGATGAGGCCAGGAAACGAGGAGAGGATCATAATGCGCCGACGAAGACCAAGTCGAGTTTAGACGATGAGTTCTTTGGCGCAGAGAGTGATAGTCAGCACGGAGACCGAGAGGAAAACTCTGGCACCTCGGGCAAAAAGCCCACGAAGCAGCAGGAGAAAGTAATCGAGTCCTCTAAGGCCGAGCTGGCTTTGCTGGCAACATCCGATAGCCCCAATGGAGAGCCCACACATTTCGATATGAAAGCGGTACTAAAGGCGGAGAAGCAGCGAAAGAACAGGAAGTCCAAACACAAACCTAAGAAAAATGCAGAGGAAGACAAGGTGGACGACGGACCGGGAGAGACACAGGACGACTTTGTTATCAACGTGAAAGACGAGCGCTTTGTTGCCATCCATGAAGATCACCACTTTGCAATTGACCCTACACACCCTCAGTACGCTATTCCCCCTACTACCTGTGGTATTTGGAGATTGACGACCGTCGTCGTGTGTACTTTAGATACAAAAAGACTAAAAGCATGGCAGCGCTGCTCGACGAACGTTCGAAACGCCAGAAAAACAACCCTCGTTCTGACTGTCCAACACCATCTCATGGCCCCGTGCCGCAAAACAGTCGTAGTTTGCAAAGTCTGGTGGAGAGCGTCAAGCGGAAGAGTACTTTTGATCAAAATGGATTAGGGAAACGGCGGAAGCTAGGAAAGATGTAAAGGCAGGTAGGAAGAAGTGAACACTGGATCATGTTCGATCACCTGATCTTACTGCCTGCCGGAGACAAGCGAAAACGGAGGAACCATCCTTGCGCACCGCATACCTGAACGCGCCGCGTCGTTTTTCCTCAACGAAGTAGATTCACCCTCTTTGAATAAGTTTGTCAAATCTGTGGACGCATTCCCCAGCAGGCCGGTCACTACGCCCGTGCTTCCGCACAATAAAATACATATCGTTCGAGACAGTACTTATGAAGAACACTTCATCGCGGTGACTGGACTTCTAACTGACACACTGGCAGCCAAAACCAAGAAGCCTGGCGGGTGATATACAAAGAGATTTGCTATTTGTTTGTTTCATATCTCTGCCCGGAGGGGCCGTAATTGAGTAATGGGACATTGTAAGGCTAGTATGCGTAACGTCAAGTCCAGTCACCTTTTGCCCCACTCAAACTACGGAAGAACTCGGCGTAGGCATGATCGACGTCAAATAGGAGCTGAGGAGTCGATCATCGAAAGAATAAACGGCAGACTGAGGAGAGACTGACCTGTCTCGACTGCTCCTCTGTGATCTCTTCTGAGGCTTTCATTCCGTTGAGTGTTATCAGCCTACCACGACATCAGGCGATGAAAATGGGCAAACAGACATGACTCACCAGCTGACCATCCGACTCCTTCCTTCCCAATCTTTGCTGCCTTTGAACCTGGCATAGCCGGTGACTAGCTCCTGCATGATAGGATGTAGCTGATCTTTAGCACGAAGACGCAATTTCAGGGCATCCATAAAAGTAATGAAATTCTGAAGATCGAATTGTTCATTCAGCCTCATTAGATGCTCAACCGAAAATACGAACTTGAGTCGTTTCAGCGATCCATTTTCCGGTCTCTGGACCAGCTTCGCTCGAGTGTTCTACCGTCGCTGGCACTCCGACTTTGATCCGATGTAGCGCAGCTGGGGTGTCCATCTGAAATAGATTGAGTTTATAAGTGACTGAGTCATTCAATATGGAACAAGAGTTACGCGGTAACGTGTCATGAACTGCTCGATCGAGGGGACAGAATCCTTGACGAGCTTGAGCATCGTCATGTACTGCGATAACAATCGCGTGCACGCCGGTGAATATCTCTTCCACAAATGCGGACCTTAGCACACGAGTTCCTGCAGCCTCCCAAACAATCAGAACTGAGAAGAACTCACTCGGCAGGTGTGAGCGCATCACGGACGTATGCCCGCTCGAGGTAATCCAGTGCGACTATTATTCCGAATAGAGTGGCTAAAAGAGAATATTTTTCTCGTTCTGCGTTGGTGGCGTACAGCCGAACCTCTTCATCGAGGGAAAGCGGTCCCGACATCGTGCAGACGAGGTAGCTCAGGCTGATCGTTGTATTATGTAATCCTTGAATGTCTCAGGTCGGAAGCTTCCGCGGATGCCATAAATAAATTACGTAACAATCAATCGAACAGTGGCTGTGAATGTTTGGTATACGTTGCTGGCTTCTTCCAACTTCATCTACTAAGCAACTCTTCTCCCATCGTGCTGCAAATACAGCAAATCATGGATCCAACCGTGTGTGTATGTTTCCACCGTGATTGTTGTCTAGAACTTGCTGAAAATGGTCCAAGGACTAAAACTATCACAATCAAAGGTGCAGTTGCGGCGCTCACCCTTTTGTTACATCCGAGTTGACTTTATTTTCAGACATCGAACTACACGCTCAGGCAGGGCGTAACCTCCTTATTGCGAGGCAATATCAAATAGAATTTTCTGTGGATGTCAAGTCGCGATTGACGAGGAAGGCAAAAGAAACAAAGAACCGCACATTGTGGGATGAGATTTTGATTTTGTGAGTATAAAATATCTACGGTTTTGTGTGCCGACGAAACGAATATTTTTAGTAACGGAAACGATCGTTCCGTCCTCACCGTTCGGGTTTACCAGAAGCGCCACATCGGTAAGGACGAACTAGTCGGGAGTCTTGTGGATACCATCGGCGGAGTATTGGGAAAATGGAAGGATGGGGGTACGAAAACTTCGCATATCATCCATATTTCTCTGACACGATCTTTCAATGAAAGCGCTTGAAGAACTTCTTTCAAACTCCAAATCCAATCCTTCGGATATCACGATCAGGTTTATGTTGGCTGCGGAGCCACTTGGAGACGTTGATGCAGACGACCGTCAAGCCACAGATGCCGTTACTAGGGCTATCGAAGCAGTCCGCGCGACCAGCTCCATGCCTGTAGCAGCCGACACTAGCCTGGAGATCGACACGGCCAACAACGTCGTAGCCGAGGTGCAGACATTCGAGACCACATGGAGCGTACTGCTGGACAGGCTAGAGCTGGTTAATGAGATAGTGTCCAGCATCGCACAGGTGCTTGCTATTTGCTATTCAGTTGCTTCATTGCCCAACGGTTTAAATGCCACACAGATTCATCCGTATGCGTCGCTGGCTTGGTCTGTCATATCAGCAGCGAACCAGGTCTGTCTGTTTCTTGATATTCGAACTATCGTTGATCGCGGGCGATTCTTTGCATAGGTGCTCGTACGTCAAAATCGTCGCGATGAGCGGATCGTTCGCTTGGCAGGTACAATGGGCGACACCCTCGCATTTGTTCACGAGGCCGAGCCCTTGAAGGCGATCAAAGCGCACAAGAAGGCTATCACGCTGCTGATACAGCAGGTGACGGAGTGTGGGTACTTCATCACCGAATACGCCAAATCAAACAGTTTCTGTCAGTCGCCACCGTATTCACAGTATCCACCACTAATATCCGTATCCAGTGATTCGAACAGCAAAATATGTATTATCTGATATCGATGGGACAATCACGGCTTACGAGCAAACGTTAAGAGAGCTTAAAACCGCGTTCTTGGAGGGAGTTGCGGTACATACAGGTATCGCCGTTGTACGTATGATGAGTGAAGTGGAACATATCGGTACGTCTGACCCTTCCGCGGGTGATCGTATGTTGACCGATTCGGACACAGCTGAATCCATCGACCTGAACGATATGCCCTACGCATTCGGCGCTAGATACGCGCAGGAGAAAGGATGCCTTCCAGGCACACGCGAATTGTTCCTGAGAGAAATTTGCGACGTTCTTAACAATCCTAATGTAGATGCTCCACGAGTGTGCCTGCTCACTGGGGTCGCTGGATCGGGGAAATCTGCCGTAGCTCATTCGATCGCTCGGTTGTTTGATGGCCAAAAGCGATTGGGGTCGTCGTTTTGCTTTGCCAGCACCGATGTTGCAAGGCGAAATCCGCAAAATCTGTTTAGTACTATCGCACGTGACCTCTCGGATCATGATCCGCAGTACAAATCTGCCCTTTGGGGGGTCGTGAAGGAAAATCGGGCGCTTCGGACCTCTACATCGCCGTTGGAACAAGTTGAGCGGTTGATCATTGAACCCAGCGAACACCTGTATGCTATTGGGCCGATGGTAATCGTCATTGATGCTCTTGATGAAAGTGGGGATCAGGCTAGTCGCCGGCCACTTCTACGAGCTATTTCCAAGCAAATCATCGAGAACTCCCTTCCTACCAATCTCTGCTTCCTCATTACCTCTCGTCCGGAAAACGACATCCTTTCCGCACTTCTTCCCTCTGGCTCCAATGTGGTTCACATGCAGATGGGTGACGTCCCCCAGGACATTGTCGACGGAGATATCCAGAAGTTTATATACCATTCCCTTCAGTATTCCGACCTCGAATCTTATTGGCCTAATCAAGAGTGGTGTCGACTGCTTGTCCAACATTCCCAGCATCTCTTCCAGTGGGCGTCCACTGCCTGCAATTTTGTTGAAGGGCTCGGTGCTGTTGGACTTAGTCCGTGCGAGCGGCTCGAGTTACTCTTGCAGAGGGACAATAGTTCTGTGATCCACCCTCTAGATGAGCTATACCAAAGAATACTATGCCAACTTTTTACCCTGGACAAGGCTCGACGAGCTTTTCAGAATGTCATGGCAATCTTGTTTTCGCTCAAGGAGCCCCTCTCTCTCAAATCCCTTTCTACCCTTTTTCCGTTCAATAAAGACTTAAACATCCGTGATATCATCAAACCAATGGGATCACTGCTTGACGGAGTGCATGATGATGAGAAACCCATCCGTCCACTTCATACCTCATTCAGAGACTTTTTACTGGATGAAACCCGCAGCTCTTTCTTCCATATCTGGATCCAACCCCGGCATTCCTTGTCTCTCGGACGAGCTTTGCTTTCATGTATGCGAACTATGCTCAGGTTCAACATTTGTCACCTCGAAGATGCCCGGAACTTTAATGCAGCCGTTCCTCATCTGCCCAGATATATAAAGGAAGTCATCCCCTCTTGCTTAGCATACTCCTGCCAATACTGGATGATTCACTTGGAAGAAGTTGACTATACTCAGGGCCTGTCAGATGAGGTTACACTCTTCTTCAAGGAGTTTCTTCCATATTGGCTGGAAAGCATTAGCCTGCTCTCCCTTTCCTTCCCACTAGTGTTCATCCTATCTGCCCTAGAGACATGCACTATTCTCAAAAAATGGACAAAGGTAAGATTAAATGTATATGGATTTGAAGGATGAGCACTGAGCAGGATCTTACCAGGACAAAGAAATTGCCACTCTAGCATCAGAAACATTCCAATTCATTCAAGTGTTTGCCCCTGTTCTCAGGAAATCAACTCCCCATCTATATTTATCAGCTATGCCTCAAACACCCCCAAGCTCTTTACTGTATGGACTTTGGCAAGGTCATCTCCAAAGGCACATCTCAGTCACATCAGGACAACCAGCCAGTTGGCCAGCAGAGATACATGTCATGCATGGACACACAGACTATGTCCAGTGTGTTGCCTATTCACCTCAGGGCACATACATTGCCTCTAGCTCAGGAGATACATGTATTAGGATTTGGGATCCAACCACTGGTCAGCTGGTAGCAAATCTATCTGAAGGGCATGGAGAGCCAATCTGGTCCATTGCATTTTCACCTGATGAAAACTACATTGTCTCTGGATCTGCAGATATGACCCTCAAAGTCTGGAATGTGACAACTGGTCAGAGTGTGGTGGCTTTCCAAGGGCATTCAAATTCAATCACCACTGTTGCTTATTCACCTAATGGAGCACACTTTGCCTCTGGTTCTTATGATGGGACCATCAGGATTTGGAATGCAGCTACTGGACATCCCATGGCAGATCCTTTCAAGGGGCATGCAAGTATAGTCTGGTCTGTTGCTTACTCACCCAGCAATGAAACCCACATTGCCTCTGGCTCTGCAGATCACACAGTTAGAATCTGGAATGCAAGTACTGGTCATTTGATTGCAGGCCCATTCAGGGGACATACAGATGCAGTCACCTCTATTTCCTATTCACATGATGGAATGCACATTGCCTCTGCATCACTTGATAAGACTATTCAGATTTGGGATGCAGTTACTGGTCAACTAGTTTCAGATCCATTTCGAGGGCACACATCTCCAATTTGGTCTGTTTCCTACTCACCTGATGGCACCCATGTTGTTTCTGGTTCAAAGGACAAGACAATTAGGATCTGGGATGCAACTACTGGGCAATGTGTGGCAGGTCCATTGGAGGGGCATACATGTCCAGTCTGGTCTGTTGCTTATTCACCTGATGGGACTCATGTTGTCTCTGGTTCAGAGGATCACACTCTCAGAGTTTGGAATGCAACCAGAAATCAGTCTACTGTAATTCAACCTGAAGAGTACACAGATTTTGTGATGTCTGTTTCCTACTCACCTGATGGCACTCATATTATCTCTGGTTACTGGGACAAGACCATCAAGGTTTTGGATGCTTCCATGGGTCAGTCTATGGTGGGCCCATTCTGGGGACATACAGATTCAATCCTCTCTGTGGTCTATTCACCTGATGGAACTTGCTTTGCTTCTAGTTCTTGGGATGGGACTGTTAGGGTTTGGAATGCAATCACAGGTCAATGTGTGGCTGGTCCTTTTGGAGAACACCTCCCCCCTGTCTGGTCTATTGCCTATTCACCAGATGGAACTTGCATTGCCTCTGGCTCAGATGATAGAACCATCAGAGTTTGGGATACAGTCACTGGCCAATTGGTTGTAGGTCCACTGGAGGGTCACACAGATTCAATCCAGTCTGTTTCTTATTCACCTGATGGGACTCAAATTGTCTCTGGCTCTGAAGACAAGACCATCAGAGTCTGGCATGCATTTACTGGAGAATCTATGGGAGATCCACTTCAAGGGCATAAGTCTTCAGTCAGATCTGTTATATATTCTCCAGATGGGACCTGTATTGTCTCTGGCTCTGAAGATGGGACAATTAGAGTTTGGAATGCAACCACTAGTCAACCTATGTTTACTCCTTTCCATGGACACACAGACTCAGTTGAATCCATTGCCTATTCACCCAATGGTATCCACATTGTCTCTGGCTCAAAGGACAAGACAATTAGGATCTGGGATATCACCACTGGTCAAACTGTGGCAGGTCCATTTCAAGGGCACACATCCTTTGTCAACTCTGTTGCCTATTCCCCTGATGGCAGATATATTGTTTCTGGATCTCTGGACCATTATGTCAAAGTATGGAAGGTACAAGAATTTGCTTTGTTTGATAATCTGTATGAGAAAGATGGATGGGTTCAAACTTCTGGTGGTGCTTGCTTTGGCTGGATAGCTCCTTGGAATAGGCATGACTTCTGTCTTCCCATTCATTCCTTGATTATATCCTCTAATAGAACATACCAACATCATGTTGATTGTTCTTTATTTGGCACAACCTGGACATCCTGTTGGAACTAGCTTCTTGTTGCATGTGTATATTGTAGTTGTGATATTCATCCTGCTTTTATCATCAAGACAAGTTCATAGGAAAAGAGATCATGAAATTGTCAAATACAGCCCTAGTGTATCATGATACATATTCTGCAACCTGACATATGATGGTTGGAATTGAGCTCAAAGTCAGAATATACATACAATATGTCCAGCATCTCCACAGACATTGGGCTAGAATTTGAGATGCAAGAATGATAAGCTGCAATAATTGTGCTTGCAAGAACAATACTGGCAGATGCAAGCCATAGTAGAAGATGATGCAGATTCAAGTGCCAAGATATCACAAACTGTGCAATGAATTTGAAAAACTTTTGAAGTAAGCCTGAAGACAAATGACATGATGGTATACTACACTGTCATGGGGAAATGTACAGATAGTGCCTGCCAGCAGACTCCCATCAAAATCCCTCACAAATGATGACTTATTATTGACCACACAAATCTACTGGTCGCCAGGAATGCCATGGTTTACAGCTTAAAAGCAATAGTGGGAAAGGAGCAGATTGGTGGAGAAGAGTTTCCCAGAAATGAAATACAAGAATGCACCTCAGCTAGAGTCGATGGAGTCCAGTCATGCGTGCAACAATAACCGCACGAAAGGATCTAGCTTGATCACTAGTTTGTCGAACGAGGCGGTTTGAACTGTACAGTCTGGTCCTAGACTGTGAGCTTGAAACGGTCATGGTGGTTTAAAATAAAGTTGAAGTAGCACTCGAGCTCGGTAGGGTGCAGACCTCACAAAATTCATTTACCGAACTATTCTGCAGCAGTACCACAATGGTGTCAATGAATGAGCAAGAAATTCTTTTAGGGGCGTACGCCAGTGGAATTTACCCCGGGGATATGACGACCAGGCCCAGTATGTCCACGCCTTCAAACGGCAAGTTTAAACTCCAGCACTACATCCTCCCCAAGATCATATACCTTTTCTAAATGTAAACCAGCTGTGGTCCTGAAAAAAGGTGATAAATGCTTAGATGGACAAATAAAAGAGAGGCGACTCGGATGATAACAACTCACCCCAACGCAACGAATTCGTCCAGCATCCGCTCCTTTGCATTAAAGCCGACCCACATTTTCAAGTCTTGTTGATACCTCCTGTTGCTTCCATTCCCAAAGTTAGGCAGTAATGGTTCCGGTGCGACGTCTATGCCAAACGACTTTGCACTGGGATCGCGGACAGCGTGTGTCAAGGCATACTCGTCTAATACAGTGCAGGAATTAGGCACGTCAGGACAAGTGGATGATATTGAAGGCGAGGGCGTACGAATCAGCAGCCGACTATGAGGAGCCATTGCACTTTTCACATTCCTCAAGATAGTTGTAGCCTCGATATCAGGCCAGTTGTGAATGATGTGACGGAGCTAAAGGAACATCGCATGTAAAATCACCTCGATCCACAAGAAAACGAGATAATCAGCGCGTACATAGTATGCGTCCTGGCCATAGACAGGGCTTCCTTCGAAGAAGTTTAGAGGAACGAGTTCAATCTGGTTGTTGTAAAGCGCCTCGGGCGCATCCTTCGCCCAGACCTTCGTTATGGAGCAAATTTAGCTTTCTCTGATCGCTACAAAACGAGCAGACTGAAAGACAAATGTAGACCCTCACATCTTTGGCCTGTGCGAGTACTTCAGGCAAATCTTGGTTAATTATTTTGAGATGTGGGTACATTTTCGAGAGAGGCAGAGAAACCGTCCCGAAACTGGCGCCGACATCGCAGAAGGTCTTTATTTCATTCCATGGGTAGTCTAGAATACATACGTTAACCATAAAGACAGATCGAAGAAATTGTGAACTTACGGAACAAAACGGAGAGAGAACCCATGACAGAGTTAACGCCGATCATAGCGCGGTGAAAGGTCTAACAAAGGATATTGGAAGTATTCATGAAACTATGACTAAAAATCTTACTTTGCGCTTTTCGTCCTAGATAATTATAGGGCAAGGTGAGATAACAGACAGAAAGCCCAGGCAATAGGGAATCAAACGGGAAAACCACTTACCCCATCCAGTAAATCAAAATAACCACTCTTGAAGCCCTTCTTCTTGAGCGCATACATAAGAGGTGCCATATCCGGGTGGTAACTTGTCGCATAACCCGGCTCTATCATCGTTTCATACAATATAGGTGCACCTTGAGAAACATACTCCTCCCCTACACGCAGGAGGGCACCTGTGTCGGAGCTCGAGACTGTAACAAGTGACAAACGGTTGTTGCAAAAAACATTCGGTTTGACTGAAATCGGAAATGGTTTCAAAATATCAGATGTGCGCCATTGAGGGAATGAAGTACATGCCTTCCGTGAAGCAACCCTTGGTCGCAAGAAGACGAAGCACGCGAGATAGCTTCCCCTTCTCCAGATTGACCACTTTTGCAAGTTGATCTACATGGAGCCCATCCGGATACTTCATGAGTGTATCAGCAACCTGTGCACGAAGAACGACGTCCACACATGTCGACTCAAAGGACGTCACAAGCTGTAACAGGAAAGGTCATTCAGTCATTTCCTCTGTTGAAACTATTTGATATACGACTGACGTTGAACATTGTATGCTGAGGTGGGGCCAACGAGGCACATAATTGCTGACAGGCACCTTCGAGCGACCTCACAGCTTTCTTCAGCGCAATGGAGTCGATCGCAAAGTCGATAGAATGATATGTCCTGGAGTAGATCGTAGGAACATCATCACCGCCTTTCTTGTACTCTGCGATGGCTTGGCGAGCCGACACATTGATGATCTCAAGGAGAGCTTCAAGCTGAAATTCAGCTGACATCTTGAAGAAGGGATGAAAGCACGAGGGAAAATGAAGTGTTGTGATTTTGGGTCCTATCGTTCCACAACTTTAAGTACCATCCTAATGACAACGGCGATAAGCTACCCACCGCACGAAACAGATGCGTGAATGTTGATGACACACCTATAAGTTTCGATGATCATGGTAGCCAGCCACAGCCTATGGTGGAGTGTGAAAACAAAGGAAACGACACATTTTCCTTGATTTCGTGTCACAGACTACCTGTAAGCCACTTATGAATTGCAAACATACCGTTTGATGATAACTTGGTTCTCCTCCACTCACGACTCTTGAATTCGAGAGAGAATCAAATTCCAGAATTATTATCACTTCCCAAAAGAGTGAAATCCTGTAGGAGACCCGAAAGGCAGCTTGAGTTTCATTGATCCGGCAAACCGGACGGAGGCGATGAAATTTCATCCTTCTGTGGCCATAGATGATGGATCGAATGGCTGAGTTACCTAACTTTGCAAGCAACAACGATCAGACTTCCAGTGGCACTGGTTCTCCAAGTCAGGAAGGCTCGTACCTGAAGGCATGATTGAAAACGTAGATAACAAAATTAGATGGGTGAGAGGCGAAGTGATGACCACCCAAAAGGTCCAGGCTATGCAAGGTTGAAATTACATAAAGGACGACGCGGAGTCGAGACCAAAATTCCGAGCGGCTGTGCGTTGGCAGGAGCCTGATTGTGATTGGCCAGAATGATCGAGCTGATCTGTACCTTGACCGGTGACCAAAGAATGCGGCGACGACGGGAAACGGCACTTTTTCCGAAGTAGTATGGCACAAGGTAACTATTGCAAGGTATTAATGAAGTGTAAACGAGTTTCGTACTGGTGGGTTGCATGCTTGCGACTCACTTCCGTAGTACCTTCGTGCATAAGTATACGTTTTGA
>JBBPRP010000285.1:0-17898 GCA_038093135.1 Leccinum longicurvipes
CGAGGTACGTCCACGTGGACGTGAATACGAAATAAATCCCGGCACCAAAAGGGACCGAGGCGATGATGGGCGCAATCCAGTGGACTTGGGCGTATGTAGTGAACGCGAGCCAGAATAAGCCTGTGGGAAGGGGTGGGTACGCCAACAATGGATATTATAGGGAGAAACACAGACATACCAACGGGGACGAGAACGGCACCGAGCTGGCCCATGAGGAGTCGTACCTCTGGTGGGGGCTTATTATTGTATTTGGCGGATTCTCGGGCAAATTGTCTGAGTTCCTCGTGAGAATTTGAGCTGAGTTAAAACGACAAGGATGTACTTACTTGTTCCAAAACGGTTGTGTGAGGAGAGCAGAGACCATACCAATACCTATTCCGAGGAAGGCGAGACCCGTCATGTCGTAGCTGAAGTGATGGACGTCTCCGAATATGACTGGATATGCTTGAAACGCGAGGTACAGAATTCCCAGAAGCAACGCATTCCTTAAATGAAGGAGAACTCGTCGGACGCCAGGGATCAATTAGGGTGAATAAGCTGCCATACCATGTATCCAACAACAAGGCCATCCGATCATAAAATATTAATTCTGTTAGTGATTGTCAGCAAACCCGGAAAGGGCGACAAAAAAAACAAAAGGTTGCTGAGGAACTTACGGAATGGCCGACAGCAGCTGACCATAATAGCACTTGCCAAGCTGCCTTGGACCTTGTCGAGAGGTGCATAATAATTGAGATCTCCCGTATTCTTGCGTATCCTGGAGAAGATTTAAGGAAATAGAACACTCAGACAACGTGGACGACTACCTGGCTGCCTTCTTCTTTAATATAACAGGAGCATACGTTTCCGGGACAAACTGGAGGCGTGAACCGATCGTCAACAAATTGCACGGACGAGTAAAGGTAAGTCAAATTTACCAAAAAGAGTAAAACGGTTTCTACAAAGATCCAACACAGCAAGAACCAGTAGGTCCATCGCCAGTACACATTCTGTCAGAACCAAGCTCAAACAGCGGCACACTGTTGTATCCACGTTTGAAACTTACTTGATTGATGAATCTGTGAGAATGAAAGTCAAGAGAGGCGTGAGACACCGAAAAAGCATTGCTTGTTACAGTACTACACACATACATACCCGGAAAGCAAAGGTCCGATTACGGGACCGATGAATGGTGAGCTTGACTCGCTGCTTAGCCATTTTCCCAGATCAAATTCATTGAACTTACATGGTGTAAATGGCCATCGGACTACAAATCAGCGTAGGCGGACGGACGAAAACGTACGCGACTCACTTTGCCACGGTAGCATCGGGAAACATGTCACTAACGCTACCGCCGGCGACGCTCAGGAACGCAGAGCCACAGAATCCAGTGATGAGCCTGAAGACAAGGAACACGGCTACGTGGCGTTCAACAGGATAATTACGAGATGAAAATATGAAGCGTGGCATACCAATATTTGGAGCAAAGGCTACCGGAAAAGTGAGGAGGAAGAAGAGCACATATGAGACTCGGTATAGTATACTTCGGCCTAAATCAAAGTTAATGGGAAACTCGTGGCAGGAGGATGGCGACGCACCATACACCTCGGACAAGGGACCGATAAGGAGAGGGCCAACACCAAGCCCGGTAACATAGAGACTGATGGCAAGAATCGTTACCTCATGCGATACATGGAAGGTTTCAGAAGACCCTGTTTCTGCAAAGGAAGCCTAACAAATTCTGGTGAGGCGACGAGCCAGACGAGCAGGCGAAACACACGAACCACGGAGGACGCACAAGCAACGCAGAGGGCGGCAGAACTGATAACGACGACGGCAACCCAGCGCCTGAGGTTGGACATACACTTGGGATCGTCTTCGGACTCCAGGGTGATGAGATAAGGATCGATGTCCTCCTTGTTGGGAGACTGGACGGCCTCTGCTGCGCCATTGACGGAGGAGGCGAGCGTCGATGATCTAGCGGACATGACCGGGAGCTACGGGGCCAACGGTAACTGGTGAAGGTGGTGGAAAGCCGTGCGACGTTGCGGGACGCAAGGACGAGGTGAGGTTGGCAGCTCGAATATTGCAGGAGAGTCATGTAGATAATAATAACTGGAGCATGAGAGGAATGGTTAAAAATGAACACGGAAGAACGTGTTGCATGCGGCGGCCGCTGGAGAGGACGGTCGGGCCCTTCATTGCGCACTCTGTTATGGCGATCAACCCCTACGACAGCATAGTCACGACGTGCATGTATGCGTCGGCAGTGGCGTAGATACCCTCTGGTGCATTCATCCCCGCGGCCCGACCGGTCAGTCATCCCTTGAAGTTCCGGTTTGATTAGACAGGCTTACCAATGCGCGACAATAATATGTATCCACAGATCTGAGGAGGAACCTCATGACCAAGTAACGGAATCGAGGTGCGACGGGCGCGACGCAGGGCCGAGCGAGCTTGTGACAATAATTCGGATGGACCATGGACTGGGCAACGACGGCCGCATCCTCAAGGTACTCCCATGTGGGAAACGCACTGCTGGGTCCCGTGGAATCGCGTCAGCATAAAAATTGACTCACGCACCGGAAGGGACGTTCTGCACTGCTGACGTGTCTCCGCAGTCGCGCCGTCCAACTCGAATCACTTAGTAGACACGCTCGAGCGTACTTGTAATACAGACACCGTTCAAGTCGAGGTTGAGTCGGATCTTATAGGTCTCGTGACTCTTCTGATCCCGTCCGGATCTTCTTCAATTCGCAGCATCATTCATCTTATTCGGTCCGCGGCATGCCTGTCATGACTACATACTGTACATACGTTGTAGTAGGGGCGCGAAACCGCTGTCAGCGGACTTTGAAGGGCAAGAAGGGGCATTTGTCCAGCCCGAAGGGTGAAAGCTAGAAGCTCGGGTCAGTGGTCCATTCACTCCGTAGTCTGTTGGGTCCGCATCCTACAGCACAGCGTTAGCCGTAACAGCTCGCCGACTGGGCAGGAGATAGCCTTTTTCAAACACCCTATGGATCTAAGCGGAATAGGAAGTGGCGCCGGCGAATAAACAGATTCGCGACGACTGCGTCAACTTTTTTTTCGATCACCCTCTCAAGGCCGTGGCACTCTGGAACCTCCTTGTGTATCCGGTGATTAGAAAATACTCCACTCGCCGCATTCATTCTCCCTGCCAAAAACCGAAATTCTGTTATTCGTCGGATTAGCCGGCAGTGGCGAGCCTATCTAGCATTGACAACCCCGAATTCTGTGCAATACCAGTCGACGCCCTCGTCGTCTTATGTGGTCGCCGATGAAGCACAACCATCCCACGCATATCCTGTTATCGGATGATTGGAGCGGGCCCTTCGGTTGCATATCGGGCAGCGATATGTCTTAATTGACTCCAGCATGCAATGGGTGTCCATCAGACGAGTCCTTGTCGAATTTTTTTCTTACGATCCAAATAGATACTGATATTCTTAGTTGAATCATACTCTCCAGCACTCGATGCTGTCGGCAGCTCTCTCGAATGGAAACTCTCCTTGCCAAATCTCGACATCCCGCGAGCTTTCTTCTACGCCGGCCCATAGTTTACCTATCGTCTCCCGAGCGGCAGTGATGTCGTTGACGCGTCCGCCTTCCAGTTCTTCCTTGCAGCTCTGCCGACCTTGATCAGCAACCGTATGACGACTTATATCCGATCTTGCTCCTCACCTGAATGGCTTGACAAATGTCCGCATCAATGTCCGCCAGGACGTCCGCCATAGACCCTTCCTTTTCCCATCTCAACCCGATCGTCGCCTTGACCACCGATGAGAGCAATTGAAGACCGGAAAATCCCATCCCAGCGCCGTACAGTGAGCGTGCTCGGGCGAGGACGTCTTCGAGCTCGGGTGTAGGAACGGTGTGGATGCCGTCCAGCCCCGTGGCGAATAGACCGTTGGTAGTCGCTATTCTCTTTGCGCTGGTCCGACGAAGTCGAGTGCGAGCTGCCGCCGTGAACGAAGCGGCGAGGTTGGGCGTGCCCGTCGCCAGTAGACTCCGAGTGATAGCGCGCAGACTGTTTGTGTCGAAGAGGAGACGTGAGTCCATGTATCATTGTTTCGATGTCAACGAAATACTTGCTCCTCGATGGTGGCATTGGCAATCAGTGTATCGACCTGTAGACGTGCAGCGATCTGGCTGGAATGAGCATTGACTGGGAACTTACCATGAGATTGCTAAAGAAGCGCCGAGGTGGTATTCAGCTTGAGGGACAGAACTGAAAGCAGAGAAGAGGGACGAACACATGGCCCAACGTCTTGCTGTTTGCGTCTTGAGGGAGAACGGTCAGAGTCTGGGGAGCGGGCATATTATCGAAGGGGAGACGCCTGTGGAGCTTGGAATCCTTTCGAGGGGGGGCTATAAGAAGGTCCACGCCGAGAGCCTGATTTATTTAACAGGGAGTTGCGGTGCTGGTTTGTTCGGGTTCGGATATCAGCTGGTTGACGCTGAACGGCTTCTTCCCGTCTGGACCAAGAAGAAATGCCGAATAAAAAAACTATTTTCGAGGTAAGTGTGGATCATTCCATTTGGACAGCCTGACCGGTAGGAAATTTCGACTCAGGCCGCACATGCACGGTTAGTTCAAGTTACCGAACGTCGTGTAAATGCGGTGTAGCTTGAAATATCCGGGGAGCCCTGGATACACTACAAGTCTCAGGTACGTTTTAAGCTGAGCCTGAGCAATCCGGTCTCCGAGTGCTGTTCCAAGGCCAGCAAACCAACAGACGCCCCATCTACACAAAACTTAAGACGGAGTTTGATCACAAGTCCATTAAAAGGGCCTCCTTGGACTTGCATATTTCGTCGTCTCCTGCGTCATTTTCTCCGTTCTGTTTTACTGTTCGTCATGTCACGGTCGCTGAGGTCATCACGGGAAACCTTTGTTCTCGGCCCGTTTGATGTTCCGCGAGTATGGGTTGGCCTTTGGCAGCTCTCCAGCAACGCATGGGGGAGCGCCCCTGCCTCTCGAATTCGCCAGGGCATGCTCCGGCATGCCGAGCTTGGTTATAATGCATTCGGTACGCGTTCCTTTCAGGGTTCTTATCCACGCACGGCGTCTGATCGCAACCCCCACTAATCACTTACGACTCCCAGACATGGTGAGCTTGAATCCCGATTCTCCCATACACTCATTCTTCTCACAACCATGACCTCTTTCGTTTAACCGTTTGCCGTCATCCGACCCCTTAAGGGTAAGGTTTTGGGCGAAACTCTATACTGCCTTTCCTTGCATCTCATTTTACTCAATTCACAGCCGATCACTACGGGAGCGCGGAAATTCTTTTCGTGGGTATTCCACCTCGCATGGCTCGGATCGCATGAGCCTGAACGACTCTCCAGGGGCAGTTCCGACAGTCGCTACCGTCAAGCACGCCCGTCATCGGCGCCACTAAGTGGTGTGTTTTTAGACCCACCGATCCGACACGCGAGGTCGTGGAATCGGCGGTGCGAGAGCGAATGAAACGCATGCGTACCCAGTCTGTCGACCTGCTCCAGGTACGCCCTCGTCTCCCCACTTTCCTTCTTCCGGAGTTGATCCATCTCCCACTCATCACTTTATCAGTTTCATTGGCAGGACTATTCCGATAAAGGCTATCTGACAGCTCTCCAAGTACTACAGGATCTCCAACACGAAGGCCTGATCTCCGCTGTAGGGTTATGTAACTTTGACGCAATACGTACAGATGAGATCTGTACACAGCTGGGTCCTGGATTCATTGTTTCAAACCAGGTCCAGGTAATGAATCTCGCCCTGAAATTGCTGGCGTCCCAACGCTCATCATCATTCTCGCATAGTTCTCCTTGATTGACACGAGACCCTTGCACGGAATGGCAGATGTTTGTATGCGGCACAACGTGAAACTCCTAACATACGGCACGCTCGTGAGTGTCCGAAATGATATAGGCTCTGCTGTGTTGCCCACCTCACATCATTGCAGTGTGGGGGGTTCTTGGCGGACAAGTGGCTCCATCAACCGGAACCTGATCTCTACGCCGGCAACTTAACACCATCACAGCGAAAGGCAAGTAAGATCCTGTCGCGATCCGAGTCATCTGTTGGTATTCTCTTCTTCTGACTCGTTCACTTTCTTTCCTTTTTGCACTCTGCCCTTGGCAATCTCGTGGTCCTCGGCCTTCTTCGTCTGCTAGTATCTCGATGTCATCCTCAAAGCGTGGGGAAATTGGACCCTCTTCCAGACCCTGCTGGCTGTGCTCCGGGATGTGGGAGATCGTCACGGTGGAGCGAGCATTGCCAACGTCGCCACACGCTGGGTCCTTGATCATCCATTCGTGGGCGCAGTGATCATAGGTAAGAACCAATCTTCGTCCGCCATCGATCATCCTCGAACGGCGACTTATTTGCTTGCCGGGTGGTCCCTTCGCCCTTACCCCTTCCTCCACCCCCTTTACTGGCCCTTTACTCCACCCCCTTTCCCTTTGTCCTTTCCGTTATTTACCTCATGTCTGGTGACAGGTGCACGGCTAGGCGTCTCGGAACATCTGGAAGATAATCAACAGGCATTTGGATTTACCTTATCCGATGAGGACAGGAACGCGATCGAAACAGTGCTGGAGCAATCCAACGGCCGCCGCATGATCAGTACCATCGGCGACTGCGGAGCCGAGTACCGTTGAAACTTGAAGGTTGACCCGACCTTCATCCCTCACTACTTAGTAGTGTTACCAGTGGTTTCCGAACACGCGTTTGATCACTGACTATCGTACAGAATAGACGATGTACACATACGTATCACTTATTTTAGTAAATTTTCTTTCTTTCGTATATATTTATGTTCGATGTTCATAAACATATACGAGATCCTACACCACCATGGTTTTGGCCATGAACTGCCAGTTTCTAATCCACAACCCCAAAAGCCAAAAGGTAATATCGTATACGCGTTGCAATGCATGTTGGAGATCGGATGATACATGTGTCCTACCCAAATTACCCCCGCCCAGCACTAAACAGTTTACCGTATCCAGGCCATTGGAAACGCAATGCCCTGAATCCAATCAAGTCTTAAGTACTGTACAGCTCCGCGTGCGCATCCATGTGCGGTTTCATGTGGCAGAATGTACAGTACATGATACCCGATGATCCGGATCGTACAGCTTTCGAACCTCGAAAAGAACCGAGGTCCGTCAGCTTGGCCTGGAGCGCGGAATGGCGCAATACGGAACGAATGCCCAAAGCAAGTCAAAAAGAAAAGAAGAAAAGATAATGATGGATGGATGATGTATCGATGTACGGCGTGATGATGATGTTGACGATATAAATATATACGTGTGTGAATGTGTGTACGAGTCCGAACATGATGGTGATGAGTGATGATGATAACTGGCGGGTGCATGCATTTAGTTATCAAAGAAAATAAAGGAAAGAAAAAGAAAAAGAAAAAAAGTGCCGACATGCAAAGAACCTTGTCAAAGTTTGCTGGCATGTGCCCCCGAACCTGAGCTCGTACCCATCAACCCTGCAGACAACCGCTGGATTGGCTGCAACTTCCGCTTGACGTCTCTCAAGATCGTCGTCTTAGGATGCCAATCCCGGAACGCGTCTCGCAGTGCCACGATCTCATCCGCGAAGAGAGCGGCGACCCGTTCGTCTGCGGCAAGTTCGCGGAGTGCCCATGGAATCTACGTACACAAGCATGAGTACCGCCGAGTGGTGCGGAACGACGAGCTCACTTCGTAATCATTTCGCTCAGCCAAAGGATTAAATGGTTCCTCGACGAGCTCGACCTGTGTCCCGGCAGAACCGCTATCAGTGAGGAACATGTAATTTATCGCCAACCTAACAGCCACACGCGTCGCGTATCAGTCCGGGGGGTTGCAGATCGCCGAATGGTTTTACAAAATAACCGACTTACGAGTACGTTCCTCGTTCCTCGTACGGCGTAGAATGCCCAAGCCCGTTCAACGATCCCGCAGTAATCTCCGATAGGTGGGTGAGCAGTCCACCGTCGGACAGGCCCGCATTGCGGATGCGGATGAGCAGCACGAGCAAGTTGGAGAGAAAGTCCGAGGGGCTATGGTGATTGGAGATTAGCTAACCAGGAAAACAAATCAGAAAGTCTCCGAACACGCACTGGTACGCGTCTCCATCAATGTACAGCGCACGTAAGATCAGGGGATGAGAAACAGAGGTAAATAGTCCTGAGTACAGCCCTACGACCTGGTCTGTGAGTGAAGCGACGTAAACCATCTTGATCTAGTGAGTTGATAGATAAATATTCCATGGGCGGTCAGCGTGCGCGCGAGGGATTAGCACAGCTAAAATCAAAAACCTACCCCGTTATTCAGCACATTTCGAAGAGCCCGTACATAATCCCGAAAGAGGGCGCTTTCCGCGTTCTGGCATGATAGAGAGATTTGTTGAAATGAAGTAGAAGGTACAATGTTTCCTGAACCGCACCTGAAATTCAAATAACTCTCTCGCGGCTGTGGACTCGAAATACTAAGGGTTATCAATGAGTATGACAGATGCCATGACTGACCAGTGCTGATATGAAACGTGCCTGAATGTAAGGTTGCACCAATGAACTGGTGCTCAAGTATCGCAATGGTCCATGATGGATCCCACAGAGTGCCAAACAACATATCCGCTGCGGGGGCCTCACTGCTGAGACCGAACAAGACGCAACACTACTTGCGGGAGCAGAAGCAGAAGCATCTGCGTTGAGTGCCGTTCGGATATGCCCGTCAGCAATAAGGCGATCTAGAATGTGCGTCGATACCACTGATCCCTGAGAATGAGCCGCGACAAAAATAGCATCGGCGTCATGAAGATCTTCCATCCATTCCTTATTGCCAATTAAGTTTTGGTACAATCTGTCCCAGTTCGGTTCGTCATGGTGACAAAAAGGTACGGAAAGCCACAAAATTGATGACATACCTCTCCACCCGACGGTTGATGGTTCCCTCGCCCTCCAGCGGTATCTTGGTCACTTTATCAGGCTTCATCTTGTGCTCGGCCTGAAACATGTCTAGCGCGTCTGCAATTCCGTTGACAAACCTGGAACTCGTCCCTGTAGGCTGAGCAAAGACAACAAGACAATCAACTACGCCAAGGTACATCCAACGGAGGGGCACTAACCTCGCCTGCAAACGTGCGCAGCACGGTACCTTCCAATGGTACCTTGCGTAAGCGGTATCTCGTCACACATTCGAAAGGGGTGACTAACCGGGAAACCATCCGTGAACACCAATGATGACCACCCTCTTGCACCCCCTGAGTACGTCCACACTTTTCCCTCCACCGAGCACGTCCCACGTTCGTGGGAGGGCCTTGTCGTAGGGAGAATAAACGGTCTCTGCCTTTGCCTTGCCCTTGCCCAAAGGAGTCTCGTCGCGACCAAACAAAACGCCGCCAACGTATTGCAGGGTCTTTGATAGGGCAGATGAAGGCTCACGGGGCAATTCCGAGCGAGGTAACGTATGAAAAGTGTCATGCCAAGTGGGAAGAACTAGATTGGCTGGAGGTGGTGAGGCAGGTATCTTGATGCTTGATTTTTTGGACGGCGACGGCGACGGCGACGGCTGACGTTTCAATGTGCCATTTGTGGTGGCAGTTTCCGAGTTGGTCGCTACTTGATGTATAGGCAATCGCCCATCGTCTGATTTTTTTGAAAGCGGAGATGAGGGTGGCAGGACGCCGGGTGCAGTGGGTTGTGCCCGAACAGGAGACTTTGCGACTTGAACCGGCGATGGTTGGGTCACCGCAGATGCTGGTGGTGATACAGAATTTGGCTCGGGTGACATCTCGTCGTCTATCACCATCACTTCCATCTTTCCATCCTCCTTGTCTTGGGTTATAGACTTCATAGCAATCGCCTTTGCGGTAAAGAATGACATCCATCCTGTCGGATTCGCTGAGATCACAGACTGGATAGGATTGTTATAGTCAACAGATAGGGTGGCAGACAGATCCTGTGCAGATGCCTGGTCAGGAGAGGGGAGATCCTCGCGGCGTCCTGTGGGCTCTTTCTCTTCAGTCTTCAGGTCACTCGGCAAAGGTACTGGTGGATCCTGCTGAGAACCCGGATCTATTTCCGGCTCAACGGTGGTGGTGGTGGTTGATGATGACGACTGGTGCCAAAACCAACGGGCCTGCCATGTGGAACCGGATGGAACTCGTGTGGCGTTCGTTTCCCGAATGGAAAGCGAGTTATTGTCGCCGGGATGAGAACGCCCCTCAGCACTCACAACTGAACTCAGATCAGCCCGAGCCACAACCTCACTCTCGGGCTGTGAGGTAGCCTCCAGATCAGAAGTAGGTGACTGGTCGGGAGCTGCCGGAGAAGTATGAGCACTAATAGGCTCCGTTTGTGCATCATGTTGCGGACTTGAATCCGCCTGAGCAGCAGAGAAATTTTCGCTCCACCCTAAATAAGACCACCATGTATTCGTGCGAACTTCAGACACTGGTGTTGCCTGGCTAAGAGATTGATAGCCGCATTCTGAAACATGTGCAGTGGGCGAACGGGTCATCTGAGTTGATTCTGATACATCCACCGAAGACGTATTTTTATCACTTCCGTGATCTGTCCGGCATGCAGCGATGAGAGCCAATACATAAAATTGTATGCCGGTAACGCTCATACCTGGAGTAGCAATGAGGGGCTCAGAGGATGCTGTTGTGGTCGCAGTCTCGGGTGGAGGTCGGAGCTTTGTCAACATGGAAAAGTTGAACGGGAAAATGGATATCCCCGAATTAGAAGCAACCGGAGGATTGACACCTTCCTGTGTTTGAGAGACCGGAGAATAGTTCTGGGAAACTGGCACTTGTACAGAGGGTGGATCAACCTGGTCAGGCTTCGGTGTGGTCGAAGTGGTATGCGGGACTTGCTCGGCGTCATTAGGTGGAGATTGGAGGTTAGTGGGAAGACCAGAATCTCCAGTTGTGACAGTAAGGTCTGGCGGTCTAACCGATTTGGGAAAATCAGCCCGAGACTCGTCTTCTGGCGATTCTGCACAGATATGAGCAGTATCCGGGGCATCCGGTGCGGACTCCGCCGCAACCTTTACCTCTGCGGTGGAGGCCTCCTGCTCGTTTGTTGACCAGAAGTTGAACCATGAGCGCTTGTTAGGTAAGGGGTGAGCCGGTGTGGGATCCTGAGAAACAGCAGCTGACGTGTCTGAAGGGTCCGCGGGAGATGTCGGTGAAGGCCGATTAAGTGGAGGGGTTACAGGGACTTGGATGGGACTTGGAAGTGGCGGAGTGGCAGGTAGGGGATCTTATCAAGATAGAATCAGTTGAAAGGTGTGCCTGAGGAGAGACATGGGGGAGACTGCACCTGGTGATGATTGGTTAGACCTATCTACAGCGTTTACGGATGGCTGAGCGGAGGAGTCGCCGGAGACGGATGATTGGTCATGACCCTCAGTGGCGACTGAGGTAGTATTAGTAGAGGGCGACATGGCCCTACGTAGGATGTTGGGTAGACTATCGGCTGCGGAGGATAGCGAGCGTGTCTGTTCGGGTTCTGCGAGAACAAATGAGACCGAGACAGAAGGAGGGAATAAGATAATGGGAGGTTTCCAGCGGGTCTCGTGAGGGAACGAGGAAGAAAAAGTCATCAATTTGAACCAGTAACCGAGTCGTCAGAGAGAGTCTGCCATCCAACAGCTGGCAGGAGCACACGCAGCACACACACCCCAAAGCCGATGCACAACACCCCATAAGACAGTCACGTGATTAAACACGTCGACCCTAATTTAGAACTCAGTCACCTAATTTAAAAGTCCGCCCGGGTGCTTGACAGGGGATTTTCTGCCAAAATCATTTCAAGGGTGAGCGTGCGCAGGGGAATTTTGATGAGTTTTATTGCGGATGCTACACTGACAAACCGACTTGATCATGCCAGTAACGAGGTCGTAACAGAAGGAAAAAATAGTGATGATGAACAAGAGGTGGTGACGCCGCGTGCGCGTTATGAGCAACGGTGACGTCGAGGACACAGACGACTCGGAGTAAGAGCAAGGCAACGAGGTGCAGCTATCATGGTGCATATGCAGACCACGAGGGCGGGCATGCGAGGGCGTCCTCGGGAGAGGGCAAGGCAACAAGGGTGGAAAAGGTGACGGATTCAGGGTGACGGTGTATGTATAGGCATCGTGAGCGAGGGAGGGCGTGCCATCGTCATCATCTACCCTTCGTTAGGTTCCTCGGAACCGTTTCTTTGGCCGCATGACCAAACTCCCTTATTCATTCGACTAGTATGGGATCTCTACCTGACAACCAGTCCTTAGACGGGCGGGATGGCCATCGGGGCTTCAAGTTCCCTTAAGCTCGTTCCCATGATATACCTGTCCGCTCGGGCCGGACCGTTCACACTGGTGCCCACTCTCATTTTGATAAATCATCCCCTGGGTTCATTTCCTGCGCGGTAATGGATTTAGGATTACAGGGCGTGCACGTCCTCATCACAGGTACTTCCGATATGTACCTCTGATGTCAATCACAAACAGGATGCGCTGACTACTTCAACTTGTCAGGAGCAAGCGGGGGCATTGGGCTCGAGACCACTAAACTATATTGCTGTCAGTCCTTCCTTGTCTTCTCAGCATCTCAATGAATTTGAAAGTGTTTTTGACATGGGTATGCTGACAGCGCTCGGTGCCAAGGTTACGGCCCACTACAACAGCCAGCGCGCCCCGCTCCTCCCTCTCTTGCAGGCTTACCCTACCCTCCGCATCGTCCGAGCTGATCTCGCCGTCGAATCTGTCGTTGTCGACCTCTTTTCTACCTTGTCCCGCGCCGGCGACTCGCACTGCGGCCCGGTCCAGGTGCTCGTCGTCAACCATGCAATTGCAGACGACGAGGTGCCCGTGGTGGAGATGTCCCTCGAGCGCTGGAATCGCACCCTCACGACGAACCTCACGTCCGCGTTTCTCGTGTGCCGAGAGTATCTCAAACATTTGAAAGAGGCGCCGTGTGAGGCAAAGGACAAGGCTGCGATCGTGCTCGTTGGGAGTACGGCTGGCAAGTACGGCGAAGCGGGACGTGCCGATTATGCGGTGACGAAGAGCGGTTTGAGTTACCCTCGAGTTAATAATGTGACCATGCTGATCGTCGTATGATCGTTAAAACAGGAATGATGTATGGCCTGACGATGACGCTCAAGAACGAGATCGTCAAGATCGCGCCACGAGGAAGAGTCAATACCGTGGCGCCAGGTTGGGTATATACACCCATGGCTGAAACTGCACTTGCGAACCATGACGTACGGTATAGTGCTCTAGGGACGTAAGTGGCATATACAGAACTTCTGATATCCCCAGGACTAACATGGAACAACACAGTATGCCACTCAAAAAGATTGCAATGCCCATCGATGTCGCGACCCAAATCGTGGTTCAATCATCGTCAGTGGTCTCCGGTCACGTCACGGGCCAGGTATTGATGGTTGAGGGTGGGATGGAAGGAAGGGTACTCAACAAACCAGAGGATATTTTGTGATAGTCGAACAATTGTTATACTTATAGCCCACAAGTCTGTTGCAGGTATGCTTTCCAAATCACACCCTTCCATTTCGCAACGAATCATTCAATTTATGACCATTCCCGCGATCGATTCGCTTGCACATGTCCTTCCTCATGGAAGAGGTGGAAGATACCCTTCCCGTTTTCAATGAGGTGCCGGTTGTCGGCGACAGGAAAAGCTCGCACAAGGACAATCAGATGAGTATCTGTAAGCTTGACTGTGGCGTGGGGTTTCGGCCCGGCATAGCGGGTCTGATTCCGGGCCTCGATTGGTCCCGAAATGATGATGAACGCTGTCCATGACATGTATTACCCATCCGATGATTACATACCAACACAATCCTGAATCTGGGGAATTCACGAAATGTGTGGGTGATGGTGTCAAACACCAACGACGGACTGGCAAAAACAAAATGAACCGTGAAGAGTTGAGCGACGGCGTTCGAACGACTTTTCGGAATCAGTAGACGTATCACAAGGAACGTCACCTAAGGCAATTGAGTTACATAGCGATCCAGAGTCCGTATCCCAGGAATAGATGGAGAGGCGGGAACCACTGGTTCCGGTTTCAATGCCAAAGGACCGCATTCTGCCACTGGCCTTGCGTGAATCCCAACGAAGATGTCTGCTCTGTGAGGGAGCTCCTTGAGCAGACACAATATCCGAGTGTAACACATCGAGGACCTGCGCGTGTCTGTAACACGGTCGTGCCTTGTCTCCCCAAACGAAAATCCGACGAGCAAAGGCGCCTCGCTATACCAAAGGTCTTTTAGCACATTATGTTCCGTAAAGTTGCTTCGAATGTGAGAAAGAGCCTCATCGCAAATATGGTCCAATCGGACCTAATGTGCAATCATTGGCTTGCGGCATTTGACCATGTAGGCGGGCCATACGAACCTTGGATGCGAGACGGTACATGGACTTCGCAGAGCACTTCGGCTCCCATAACCTGTCTGGATCGTCCACGCATCCAATCAATGCATTTGTTGTAGATGCCAAGAGTCTGGTCCAGTGAACGGATGCAAAAGAAACTAGAAAATACTTGAACTGCGTGCTGTGCCCCGTATCCAATACCACGTACGCAACCCAGCGGCAAGTTCCCTCAATGCATTATGCTAGATCATCTTGTCCGCGTGCTCCCAGAGGACCTGTGGGACTATGCACGTCTCTGCACTGCATTGGCACGGGTGCCATACAATACGAACCGCTGCATGAGCCTGGGATAAACCACTGACCACAGATGAGACGGCCATAGAGGCCAGAAATCTTTCAACCAAACGAGATGTCGATGCGCGAGAGGACTCGTAGCTGCAAGGGTCCTTGACTCCACGACTGTGCCAGTCGCTCCGACTTAACGAACATCTGCCCCAAAGAGAAAATAGGAGGTAACTCGTGGGGAGCCTTATATGTCGCGGGTACAGGGCCTTCCAGATTATAGGCTCGAGAGTAATAGAAGAGAACCACTTTGAAACCTGCAGGAGAGAGGGGTGAATATCGCCTTTGTATGGCTCGGGTTCATAGCAGCCTGCGCCAGCAGATAACTTCAATTTCAATTTACCGTTCGCCGAGAATATGGCAAACAGGTTCTGCCAGGGAGATGTACGTTGCTGACCACACTCGTCGATATCCAACTTGCAGTTGGTGACTAGCCCGTCTGCGAAGTCATTACCACCGTGGGATAAACACCGATAGAGGTTTGGTGAAAGGGAATGCACAGATTGAATCTGACCGATACCTGGGTTACTTATCAGCGCTTAGTAACAGGCGGATCCTTTTTAACGATTGATACGTAGAGACTCACCGAGTCGCACAATGTGCTAAAAAGCAATCCGACCTGCCTGGCTCGAACAGGCGACCTCAAGATGTTTTTCCTATTACAGTCTCGCGCTCTTCCAACTGAGCTAAGGTCGGATATAATATACCGGGTTACCAGTCCCAAATGACCTCATTGCGAGCGAGAATGTGAATTTCGAATTTGCTGCAGCTTAGCTTTGCGAAGCCATACAGCTGTAGAGTTCGGGACAGAATTTGTGAAACCCAACGGCTACGAAGTGCAAGTGCTGCAGCAAAGCTACGCCATAAACAGTAGCAAACATCCCCTTCTCTAGACCCGTGCAGCTCCAAAACCCAATGGCTCGTGCACACCGCGTTGCCGTCTACGCGTCCGCGTTTCTCGTGGCGTACCTCCTCACTTTTTTCGCCGTCCTCCCGGTCCCTTTCATCGAGCCCGACGTCGTCGCTCGCCTCTGGCCCGTGGTGCGTACTCTTTTTCCGGCACATCATTTACCCCGTTTGCACTTCCGACTCGGTCCATGGAGCTGTAGCTAACCGCCGACTTTCGACCATTTTGTAGATCCCTTGGTGGTTGTTGGTCTCTTTTGGTGCATACTCTCTCGCGTCTCTTGGATGGGGGTTGTTCACGTTTAGAGACTGTCCGGATGCCTACCACGAGCTGCTCAAGGTGAGGTGCTGATACCGCCATGGCATGGACTCATACTTACGCAGATTTCTTTTTTGATCCAATGTATGCTACGTCCCGCGTCTGCAGGAAATCAACGATGCCAAGAACGATCTGAGAGGGAAAGGCGTCACTGTTGACTAACAGGCTACGTCTTGTTTTCTATCCTTATCCCTCGCTGGCCCCAGGTGGCATGAAGCTGTTGTAATGTATCGCGCATCCCTGCCCAGATCAGCCCGAGGAATCTTGTATGATGATGCGAAAGTGGTGGATACGGTCTATGAAGTCCGTCTAGGTCTGTTCTACGATCTGCTAGCTCCGTGTATATACGAGTCGGCGAAGGTGTTGAGTCGGTTAAACTAGCGCCCACAGCTTGATATTGACAATCATTTGGTGTGCTTACTCGAACTAGAGGTATTGTAGTCTGGTCACCAGAGTAGAAGTATTGTCCCCCCTGGCGCTAGAAGCTAGCGCCTTGGATGACCTACTCAGCGTCGTCTGGAAAAGACGCGATTGGGAAGGGCTTTGACCTGCGGACGAAATTGACATAAAGGTGGTCCGAGCAACCACGAGGATCCGAGAATACGTCTAGACGAGTGTCCGGAGTATCATGCATCATGCCCCGTGACTGTGTACGAATCCAGGATGGTGTAGGAGCCGTTAACTTGGGGGACGCCATTGGCAGCCCAGCTCGTGTGGTGGAATCTGCCAGGTATCAAGCTCGATTAGATTTGCCTCACGAAAACGGGTGTCGTCGAGCGCCTTCTTTAATTCCGAGTTGGGTAGCCGGCTAGCCGCGACGAGACTCTCGACCATGTCGCTAAACAGCTTCGGCGCTTGCAGCCGTGTGAGCGCCGTCCAGGGGAACGTCCTGCCTGTCGCTAGCGCAGCCTCGGTCTCATTACTGATCTTGCTATACCGATTGAAGGTGAGCGCTTGAGCTTCTGATCCTCACAAACTCGACGATTAAGCCAGACATGACATCATCACGCTCTGAATTCCAGATGATCGAGAGAGTGTCAGTACTGTCGGCAAGCCCACTTGCACCAATTCTCAGTCAGTGGATCAATTTGAGAAGGTTTCTTAGTAGTCGTAGCTTTCCTCGAGTGTTAGAACAATCCTGGTAAGAGCTCCGGATCCGGCGGGCCCGTCACTAGTCTATCTGAAAGTCGTACTTTGCATTTGGACCGCCCCGACGTCATTCCAAACCAATGGGATCGGCAGTAATGCATTCCTTGGCCTATAAAGTCACTGGGCTAGACACTGCTCGTGTTCTCGTCAATACCCTCACTTTATTGTTGCATGTCTGCGTCTGCCATCCCAACTCATTCCATCGTGATGCGTTCGCCGCCTCCACCGCGCCCGACAAGCGTAGCGTCCTATCAGAGCTCCTCCCCCCGCCAACCTTCTCCTCTCAACCCTTGTCCCTCCTTCTCTCCCCCGTTCACCTCCCATTGTACCCCAGACAACTCGCCTGCCACGGAGATGTCTGACACCCTCTCCCCGCTCAGAGAACGTCCGAGTCTCGATCAGGGTCTGACCTCGCCCGCCATCGCCCAGCGCCCTCGTGCGTCTTCCTTTTCTCGCTCTCCCCTCGCGAGCACCTCTCCAGAGCGTTCCCTCGCCATGAACTCTCCACCTCTGCAGCAGCATCGCGTATATACCTGGCATCCCAGTCCGTGCAGCAGCCCGTTTGCACAAGGGGTTCCCTTTCCCAGCTCTTCGCCACTTTCATCGTCGTCTCCCCTAGCAGGTCCGGGTCAGCCACAGCCCCCCACGCTCAGCCCTCTCCTGGGTTCACACCCGTGCTCGCACGCAAACACTCCGAGGCAGCAGGGTTCACCAGCCTCGATTCACAGCGTGCGTCGATCCACGATTATTGTGCGTACACTCATCCACTGACCCCTTGCTATAGTCTTGTTCCCGTTCCCAATTCCAAT
>JBBPRP010000286.1:0-17850 GCA_038093135.1 Leccinum longicurvipes
GAGACCCGTAGGTCTACCACTCCGGAAAAGCGTGTCATCCTTGTGCAGGGGCCATGCTAATCTTCTCTGTATCGTTCCAATTTTATCGTGTGCAACCCCGAAGGGTGCACTAGTAGTTGAAATCTAAAAGATATCACGAACGCAATTTTGCATTATCCTGGGCAGACTCGGTGGACAGAGTTGCCTTATTTGGATAGTAAATAGTTACCATTTATGCTTTGTTTACTCAAGTAAATACTTTACGTAACACTTGTCTACGCTTCGTTAATGCGGGCACTCGTGATCATGCTAGGTGCGATTCAACATAGAGTAAGGAAAAACCAAAAACGGGTATAGAACACATAATGTCCACAACTAAGTATACGATGCGCATCCGACTACTGACAGCTTACACCCACGTCACTAGCTTTCCAGTGCGATGACACACTGGACACCCCTGCCGCACCTTGGCGCGCACCACCGACGCGCTGGCCCAACGAAAGTAGAGTGAAAGAACGAAGGAAAGAGAGGGTGGAAAGAGTCAGCACGGTCACTTTGATAGTCGGGAGGAGCACTCACAATGCAATCTTGGCGCTCACTTCGTGCGCCGGTCGACTTCGAGCATCGCCGTCCAGGCTGCTCTCGACGTATCGCGGAAGGTCGTCCACGCCGTCTATACAATTGGCATGCACTACATGTCGGCAGAGAAACAGTAACAATAGGTCCTGCGGTGATCGTTGTAGCGGCTCGGCACACAGTGGACAATGCGCTTTACCTATAGCATAATGGTCACACGTGAATAGCAAAATCAGCTGACTGACAAGCCGCGCAGAAAAAAAGAGCAGACAGACCACCAAAGAAGAACCCAGAGTTCTGGCCCTTTTGGCGTACGCTCGCGAGATCCGTAGAGTCCGAATTCAGGATCGCCTGGCAGCCCTCCAGTAACGATATCTGCAGCTGGAAGTCGTGCAGGATCTTGATTAAGGCTTCTTTGAGACCTGGGATCTCGAGGCCGTTCTTGATTCGACGAATCAATCGTATTGGGTCGATCTCTGCACCGACGTTTTCGAGCAACCCACGGATGAACGCTGACAAGACGCATCTCAGCAAAAAAAAGAGGAATGGAAGGGTGTTTGACGTACTTGGTCGCGTTTCTGCGTACCTGAGGAGGTCTTCCCAAAGATCGTCGTCGCTTTGTTCCTTGGCAAATTCGATGGCCTGAATGGAAATTGTTGAAGAACGTTACACTGGCATCTGGAAATGCTCACCTGCTGAACATCACCGATACGTTCAATGATAAGCGTCAACGCCTTCTTGTTATTACCCATACGTCCCAGAAGGAAGACCATCTCTGGAACCAAGTCACGACTTCTGCAGATATTATATGCCTGTAAAGGGATGTTTACAATTTGCGATCTCACGCTGCAATAATAGGAGGGCGAGCTTACCCCTTCCAGATTGTAGTAACTACTTGCTCTCAGATATTCGATTAATCTCGGCGTCGCATGTTCGGCGAAAAGGGTAACTTGAAGATCCGCAAAGTCGGAAGCGAGTTGGTGGTCCTTCTTAAACAACGCGTCTAGATAGTGGAACAAGTACAGTGGCCGAGGACGCAACTGCTGCACGACGCGCCCCACCTGTCGGCGAACACGGATTAAATAATCGAGATTGTCGAGCAGCAGGAACGAAGCAACGCACCGGGATCGAATGCGTATGGTCTACAAGCAGTGTGATCGCTTCGCTCCGGCTCAAAGAACTTTCGTGGCCTTCCTGCTTGCGTCTATTGTTGAGTTCCTGGTCGAATTCAACTAAGAGGAGCGCTTGATCTTGAACATCAGTGAATAGATTGTGCTCTCTGATAAGATCAAAAACGTTTGGTCTCCGCAGTCGCAAGAAGAAAGGCAACGCTTTGCCATATTGTCGGTTCGCGGTATACCTAGATAACCGGAATTAGTTCAAAGGTGAACGCGTACACAGACATTCTCACAGGTCAGCGAGGCATTCCATCAGCAAGAACGCCTCCGACCTCGGCACTTCCGAAGGAGCCGAGGAAGATGGAATCCTCTCCAATTCCGACTGAATTGCAACAATTACCGCAGGGACGTCATATATAGAGTGTGGCCACTCCCTGATCATTCGAAGCAAGGCCTGCAATGATTCAGATCAACGCCATAAATGCAGCATTGACTATGCAGCTGACCTGTTTGTCGTGACTTAGGAAATGACCTAGGATCATCCCGTAGACCAAGTGTCCTAGTTGTGGAGTGGCCGTTGGAACATAAGGAATGATCGCCTGAAAACATAAATCGGTGATCGTCGATATGGTGAGCAGTACAACACACCTGTAATTGGTGCTTTTGTGCAAACACGAATATCCACTCCTCCCATGCTCGGCCATTCTGACCACAGACCTTTGGGCACAACTGAGCCGCTTTCGTGAAGTCCCCTGTTTTGAATAGAGATATGTATGACTACAAAAAAGGGAAAACGGAAGCGCAGACCTTCGCCAATGAGGTGCTTGATGTAGCGAGCACCAATTTGGACAGGGTCTATCCTGGCATCCGGAGTTTCTGAAGAATGTTCATCTTCACCGAGTTTCTCTACCTCATCTAGGGCCTCCTCGTATCGCCTGTGTTCGACTAGCCAAGCAATGTGATCCTTGCGATCTCTCGATCGTACGAGGACGATATCCTTTGGGCTGACTACTACGTAGCATCGCTCTGATTCCGTAGCAAGTGGATTTACATCGGCTAGGAAGTAGTCATTGCAACCCCATGCTTGGTAATTGGTTACACTGAGGGCGTCGGCGGCGAGTTCTTCTCCTGAACGGGATATAATACGCAGTTCGGGACGCTCTGCGGTCTTTCGGGCCTGACGGGCTCGATCATCCGTCATCTCGTCTCCATATGTATCTGGAGGTTCGTATGCAAGGATCAGGAACGAGGTCAATGTAACGGCGGAAGTGGTAGAGCCATTCTCTCGAGGCAAATGTTGCGAAGAGACAGGATGAGGAAGAATACCAGAGATCATGCAATCTAACTGAAACGCGGCAGTGACCTCTACCATCCACGGCGGAAGTTTCGCACCGCCTGAAGGGCGTGAGCGTATTCGGGCAACTTTGATGTGGTTGGCCCAGCCAATAAGCAACGTAGAGTCATCCTGCCAGTGGAGGTTACACTTAAAAAGGTCGGCTCGAGGACTATCAGATGGTCTGTCGATAAAGGTGATACGGGATTGGGACTGTGTGTCGTATATCTTGACTCCCTGAAGAGCGTATTGGTGTTAGTAACATAATGCCAGGGGAAAGGAAAGGGAACGCACAAAATCGTTTGCCCATGCAATAAAGTGTTCTCTCCATCGTACATGCCATATGGGACCTTCCGCTGAGTGAAGAATAGTCTCCTTGTGGCCAAGCCAACTCTTCTCCCGTAGAACCAGAGTGCCCGCCATACCCCCACATACAAATGCGCGAGTTGTACGCTTGGAAAAGTGAGGTTCGAGGGCCACAGTGCGTATCGGTCGCTTCATGTCAAAGACATACGATTCGGTGGTAGACAGGGAGTGCACGACGACCTGCCCTAGTAACTGGCTAATCAGTAAGTTGAATATGCGGTCAACAACACTCTCACCATCAATCGATGCAGTTGCGACGAAGTCTGCAGTACTATCCATCTCTATGTCACTCACAGAAGCTTGATGGGGTTTGAAAGACTTGATACGCTCCCCAGCCAGGGTGAAGACGTGCACGATGCCACTATGAGTTCCAATCGTCTTGGATCGTAATGAGACCTGGTAGACTTATCGAAGCTTCGACAAAGGACATACCAGACACTTGCTGGAAACTGCGAGGGCAGAAGCCGAGTCCTTCTTGAGCACATCGTTGACAGGGCCACCCATTCTCTCATATTTAAGAGAGGGTTCTCCCTCTTCTTCGTCTTCGTCTTCACCTTCGTCCCCGTTCTCTTCCTCTTCCTCGTTCTCCTCCTCTTCTTCATCGTCCTCCTCACCATCGTCCTCGCCCTCATGTCCCACGTGCACATGCATCGCCTCTTCTCCGGCATCGTCCTCCCCATCGTCCGAGTCCGCCTCATCGGTATCAGCATCCTCTTCTTTCCCGACAGTTTCAGTTTCAGTTCCCCCCTTCGCATTTCCGTTGCCATTTGTCCGACCATCCTCTGTCGGTGTGGCAGGCGGAGTATCTAGTTTCTCTGTCAATGAGTTAGGCAAATAGCCAGCGGAGGACTCGTGTGCATCGCTGACTGCTGCGGACATGTCGTAAATTGGATGAGAAGGAAACTAGTGAGAGGGGTACATGTAAGCTCAGGAGCACCAAGTTGGTCGGACCTGAGTAGTACGACTTTGCCGTTCCATGTTTGATGTTGTTGACACTAAGCGCCCCGCACCCGAAACAGCGCCACGACCCCTTTACCACTGGTCGGCATCGTCCTCAGTAACCTATCAAGCTTACGTCTCTAGTCCTGAACGCGATCTAACCCTCGCCCCACCACTCCCTCGTATATTCGATGAGAGTCGACGCAAGTGAGCGTGTTCTCCTTATAGCATTCAGGATGTGGTCCATAAGATCCCGAACATGATTACTACCAATTATACGATGGTACGTATATAAACAAGTGGTTGACACGAGATTGATGCGAGTATTTTCCAACAGAGCACGTTACCAGTCTGCGCCGGTTGCGCGATTGCCCATACCACTGCAGATTTCAGTCATCCCATTTAAACGGTGGTAATTCTTTATCACTGCCAAGAGAAAATAAACATCGACTCAGGCTGGAACGAGGGGACAACAGAATGGCAAGCGTGACTTCGAGCCCGCATATCGATGACTCCCTCCTAGGATGGTTGAACAATGCCGAGCCACACAATGACACGCATACATCGTTCATCCTACCTTCGAACCATCACTGAACCAACCCGGCTTTTCGAAAGATGAGTTGCTGGAAAGCCCAACTTGCGCTGGTTCTGATTTCACACGTTGCACTCGACCCTTACTTTCCCCTTTGCAAACCCTTCGTCATTCGGAACGACACTTCCAAGATTAGAGATAGGAATAATCCCAAAATATGTCCAACTTCATCGCATTTCTCGGTGGTAGGGATAAAGTTAGGCAGATAGATTTCTCGCGTCAGTCTAAGTAAAAAAGTTTGACTACTTGATCATATTGCACAGGGATCCAACCGGGTGGTGTTGCAATTTCAACTATTCATGAACTGCTTGGACGATTTTCGTACTAGCCTACTACTAACCTTTTCAGTCCAACTCGTCTCGAATAACGGCGTACGCTTGTTACTGCTAGATCTGGCCTGTCGGGACTCGGAACCTCGCACATGTTTGTGCCAGACTCAATTTAATTTCTTGTCATCCCGACATGATTTTAGGAACAGGTTACCTCTGCGGGAATAACCCTTGGTCTCCTGTGCCTGCCAGTTGCTGAGTTTTAATATACTACTTGTTGACCGTACCATGAACTTGGTGCGCTGGCAGAACAACATTCGATCGATTATGACGCCACTGCTGGGGGTGCGACCAGGTGAATAACTTGTTTGGCAGAACCTTCGTTGGCAAGGTTCTTGGTTCCGGAGGCTACATCGCTGCCGAATGAAATGACAACAGTGGCAGCACAGTTGTCTCAAACTCCTAAACCGGAAACCTCAAGAACGGTGATAGCATTGATCAGCGGTCCATTGATCTCCAGAAGGGCTTCGGTGGATTTACTGCAAGATGCTCCCCATTTGGTACACTATATACGATCCGTCGAAGGTACGCCGCATTATAAAAACTAATTGTTGTTCTAATTGTTCTAACGTCACCCGAGGTCGCTCGAGTTCCGAAACTTCGTGGGCAGGCCTGCAGATATGTCAGGGTTCGATTACGATAACAGATCAGCCCGTCGAAGCAGTTCTCGAAAACTCGGATATATGCGATTCGTTATACTAGGACCTGAGATGGCTGAACTCGGTTTCGACGACCTTGCTCGGTGATTGCCGCACTATACGTTTCTCATCCCGTTAAACTCTCTCGATTGCAACGTGACGGAAAAATCGGAGTGGTTCTAGATTTCGTGCCCGTGCCAGTGAAGCGCAGCACAATTGGGTGGTGGTATCATCAGTGCGTAACCAATGTATGTATGAAGTCCTTCGGCACCACGCCACGTCTCTCCTGGTAGACCATCCATGTAGCCTCTGAACATGCCGGAACTTCTACCCCAGACCAGCGCCTCTTCAAAATGCGACTGTCCCTGGGGCCCGGATTTATCAATAGCTAACTCAACAAGCGTTTGTTGCGTTCTAGGACAGGGCACTTCGTACGTCTTCCTGCGCAGCGCATCGTTCGTTGAATTTGTCCGTCCGTCGACCACTTATCCTACACCAATTGTCTTCTTGTCTCTGACCTCTTGACCTTCCCTGATCCCAACGAAACCTGCGCAAACCGCAGCAACTTGAGGACTCAGGACTTGCGCACCTTCCTTTACGCTCGAGTTACTGGCCTGCATCTCGCTGAAGCGAGCGTCAGCGGGTCCTACAAGCTGAGAAATTCGTTGAGGCGATTCTATTCCCCGACAGTGACATACCGGTACACAAAACGAGCGAGAAAAACGGGTCCGAATATGCGGACTAGTGGTCGACTTCAAGGCCATTAGAAAGGCTTTCCCGCATTTTCCTGAGACAAGAGGCTACAGTTATACATATCCTAAAAATTTGAAGAAGGCAAAGGAGTGAAGTAATCGTAGACAAGACTATCTACATCCAAGTACTAGTTAACGAACATTATTCGTCTGTTTGCATTGAAGCATCCCCTTCGACATGTTCCGCTCCACTCGATGACGCTGGTTTACCTCCGCCATCGGGATGTGGTGGAGTGGGTGGCAGTTGTTGCACTGTGTGGTCAGGCGAAGGGTGCTGAGCTGACGGCGGTGAAGGCGTGCGCTGTGCCGCAGCTTGTTTCTTCGATCGCACCGATGGGTTGAAGAAGCCACATTTTGGACAAACATATCCTGTCTAGGCGTCAACGGAGGCACAATGCAACCATGCAAGAATACTGACGTGTATCTTCCCATACGTTCGCTTTTACGAGACCATTGTGAGAGAAACACTTCTGACAGATGAGGGCATAGCGTGAAGCTGCAACAGTCGCAGATTGTTCGTCGTCGTCACCCAAGATCGCATCTGCAAGCTTATCGTACCAGCGTTTTCGTGTTGCTTGGATGGGAAGGGGAGTTGCTGGATGAACTAGGGTCAGAGCAGCGAGTGAGTGGCGGATGGGAGCACACACGGGAGAGCTGTAACACTGGAGCGCGGACCTGCCCAATGGGTGTTTGCAGAGGTTGTTGAGGAGAAGGCAGACGAGGTGGTTGTAACACAAGTGGAGTCTGGGGCACGGAAAGTGAAGGGACTTGACGCCTCCGCAAGGGAGTGGCCCCTGAACCAAGTGATGACGGGTCGTCGTACTTCTCAATGAGATTTCGTGTATTGTAATAGTTGGTCTTTTTCTTTATTTCCTCTATCGTGACACGTTGTTTCTTGAGTACCTCCTTGAGCGTCTTCTCTGAACACGAGGTATGGTGGTTGGGTAGAGGATGGATGAGCAATGACGACACACGAACCTTCACGGTTGCCCTTCCACGAATACCATATCTGCATCATCCTCCTTGCGAACAAGATTCTGCAAAGACACGAGGATAAACATTCCACAGAATGAAGGATGCAAGCAATGCCACATACATAACAGGTCCGACGACTATCCCCGCCGTCAACCACCTCGATTCATGCCATGCCGATGGTAACCTCCGTGTATACCATAGGCTGACATAGGCAAACCAAAGAAAAAAGGTTCCAAGCGTGAACTGCAAGGTCGTGCGTCGTTCGCGCAGCCGGATCTCCGCTAGACGCGTCTGACGTTTCTGCACGTCCGCTGCGAGTCCAGAGAGGACTGCTTCATAATCTTCAGAGTTTCCCTGATGAACGCGCGTTGTCTGTCAGTTTCGGAACTTGAGATGCGTGCAATGGCTGACCTTTCGAAACCAGCGGGTGAGGAAGGACATGGCGGGACGTAAGGAGAGATGAGCAAGCCACGTTTGGACACTTAGAGGTAACACAGCCACCACTGTACGTGATTTCCTTTGTTCGACCAACTTCTTGGTATTCACTAGCACTAACCACCGATTTTTACAGGTAGAGAAAGGTGACAAGAAACGTCGTTTCACGAAACAGCAGACCGAGCCATTATCCAGTTTCATCACTCCCTATATTTTCCCCACATTTTGGTTTCGTGAACATTTTCAATTTCTATCAAACTTCTGGTCTCGGGCGCAACTACAAAGCTTAACGCTTATACACCTGCTCAAGACACTGGTATCGTCGGTCCCGTAGCCACGCAGTTTCACGCGGGACCGCGTTATGATCCGTTGCAGAAGATCCCTAATCGACAGGCTATGCAAAACGTTGCCCAGGCGCTCTGGAACCGCAGAAACTCGAACGATCCGTTAAATGACAACCCTGTAACACTTTCATTAACGTTCGTGTGTGCAAATCCTTGTACTCTGTTTGGATCGAAAATTGATTCAGGATGTACCATATCACTCGTCGGTGATGGCCACATAGAATCGTACCCGATTGCAATCTGCTGTTCATCTCATCGTGGGGAACAACTGAATGCGGACCCGGTGGTGACTCTGGTGAGATTCAAGACCAATTGCCGTACGAATCAATTCATTCAGATTCTGGAAAGGTAACTGATGAAAACGTGAGCATGAGTGTCAAGGAAGAATTCGAATCGGATTTGCGATGACCAACGTTATTCCCGATACTTTGCTTCGACGTTCAACCATAGGCTCGTCGTTACCGTTACCGTACCAAGTACCGTAACAGGAGAGGTCTCTTCAAAGTACTGGACATTCCTGGCTTACTAAGTCAGGATAGATTAGATAATCAAGGGATGCTTGATAAAATTGATAGTGACATCGATCATCCATCTGCCTTTTCTTCATTTTTACAGAGATGCCGCCTTCAGCGTCCAAGCAAAAGCGACTCGCGGAGAAAGCTGCAAAACAAGCAGCAAGGCAACTGGGCGACACTGCGACGTCCACTTCGACCCCCACAGGATCAGCTCCTGGCAGTGCCGTCGGCACTCCACTTACCAGCGTATCCGCTATGAACAGCACCGATGACCTAACTTCTATGGCAAAACTTCAGATCGCGACAGAGAGGTGTGTGCTTTGCATATATCGGAGCCCTTCACTGAGCGTGACGCAGGAGTGCTGCTGGAGTACTTGTTTCTGACCCAAAAAGTCGAGATATCAAAATCGACTCGTACACGCTCTCCTTCCATGGTCGCTTGCTCGTCGAGAATGCCGAAATAGCACTCAACTATGGACAGCGGTACGGCTTGCTGGGCGAGAATGGATCTGGAAAGGTTCGTTTAGTCTCCACTCTTGCGTGATGACTTATCGTTCACGACATTACAGTCGACATTCCTGCAATCAATGGCGGAGCGCGACATCGAGATTCCTCCTCACATTGATATTTATCTTGTAAGAGGAGAAGCTGAGCCATCCGACGTGAATGCTCTTGACTTCATCATCGCTTCGGCAAGAGAGAAGGTTGCCAAACTCGAAAAGCGGATCGAAGACCTATCTGTTGCCGACGCAGTAGACGAGTTAGCCCTCGATGCTGCATACGAAGAGCTCGAAGAGATGGACCCAAGTACGTTTGAAGTAAAAGCAGGAAGTATTCTCCACGGTCTGGGTTTCAGTCAAGCAATGATGCAGAAACCCACCAAGGATATGAGTGGTGGTTGGCGCATGAGAGTGGCCCTCGCCCGGGCTCTTTTCGTGAAACCGCATCTTCTGTTACTTGATGAACCAACGAACCATCTCGATCTCGGTGCTGTCGTCTGGTTGGAGGCCTACCTATCGACATATAACCATATCCTCGTTATCACGTCCCATTCGCAAGACTTTATGGACTCGGTATGTACGAACATCATGGACTTGACGACGAAGAAAAAACTTGTGTACTACACGGGTAATTATTCGACCTATGTTCGCACGAAGGGGGAGAACGAGGTAAACCAGATGAAGGCGTATCACAAACAACAGGAGGAAATTGCTCATATCAAAAAGTAACGTGATTTTCCATGGGAATAACTGATAATCCACTGAAACACTGTAATCAGATTCATTGCGTCAGCGGGTACATACGCTAACCTTGTGAAACAAGCCAAATCAAAGCAAAAAATTATCGACAAAATGGAAGCCGCCGGTTTGATAGAAAAGGTTGAAACCCCACGTCCCTTGCGCTTCCACTTTGAAGATATTCGCAAGCTTCCACCTCCGATCATCGCCTTCAATGACGTTGCCTTCTCGTACTCGGGAAAATCACAAGACTTTCTGTACGAGCATTTGTCATTCGGTATTGAGTGAGCCGCAACTTGCCATCTGCATTCGTGATGTCGCTTAGTTTGTGCCTCGATCTCCAGCATGGACTCTCGCATCGCTATCCTCGGCGCAAATGGTGCAGGAAAGTCTACCCTTCTCAACCTTATTACCGGCGTGCTTCATCCGTGCGAGGGAACGGTCTCGAAGCATGCCGCCTTGAAACTAGCGAAATACTCGCAACATTCCGCCGATCAACTTCCGTATGACAAATCGCCAATCGAGTACTTCCAAAACATCTTCGCCGAGAAATATCCTGAGAAGGACGCTCAGGTGCGTCCACCCTGCCGTTCAAACTATGCAATTATCTCACGCGTCCGCTTCCCCTATGCAGGCATGGCGGCAGCAGCTCGGCAGATTCGGTCTGACTGGCCCCCATCAGACTTCTCCTATCAGACAGCTGTCAGATGGTCTGCGGAATCGGTGGGAACTCTAATATCGGAGAGAGACTAAATTTGGTGCTCATCCACTATTACAGCGTCGTGTTCGCACAGCTAGCTATGGAGCATCCACACATACTTTTATTGGGTACGTGGCATCATTATCGCGGCAAACAAGTGAAATGACGCCGATTGCCTCCGTCGGATAGACGAACCCACCAACCATTTGGACATGGGTTCTATTGATGCCTTGGCTCTCGCCATCAAAGAGTTTGAAGGTGGTGTTGTGATCGTTTCCCATGATTTCCGTGCGTATCGCGCGGACTCTAACGCCCATTGTTTGGTCTTAATTATGTGTTTTCCTTTTTCATGGACCAGGTCTCATTTCGCAAGTCGCCGAAGATCTTTGGGAAGTCAAGGACAAAACTGTCAGCAATCTCACAAAGGACGACATCACCATCATCGATTACAAGAAGAACCTCATTCAGCAGAGTAAGGCGTCTTCATCCGACGGATTCCCATACGTGTATTACAACGTCTGACATGATTTCGTTTCCGTAGGTCGGGCAGCGATCGAGAAAGCGAAGCTCATCAGCAAGAGTGCTACCAAGGGTAAGACGTGATCGGGATCAATCCATCATCGCTCTCTCTTTCTCTCCTGTAAACTACACGCAGCCCGGTACGAAGCCATTATCATCTAGATTTGCCCATTTGCCTGCCCTTCCCCCGTCTTCCTCCATCGTGCGCGCTTCCACATCGAGTCCGCGACTTCGCACTAGAATCCATTCATCCATTTTATACACGTTTGTTGCGTACACCGCATGTACATATTCTTTTTCAACCTGCATGTAAGCCGCGATCTCTGCGGACGCCACGATGCTCCCCCCCCCTTCCCCCCTTTACTTAACTGTGAACGAACGGTGAGGTTGTGTGAAGTTGCTGCGAGACATTGTTTCTGGGTTCGAATCGCCCCAGCAAGATCTCGAACCTTGTCTTGTTTGGGTACCCAAAAAGAATTGTATGCATGCAGTATGTAGAAGTGGGTTTCGCCGAGGCTCTAATGGGGTCGGCGCAATCATGCACGCACGTCCTTGACGTCGAGAAGGGAAGGACGGACGGTTGGACAACGCGCTCGCCATGAGGCGGCGTCAAGTTGGTATGTAGTGACGAAGTTTGATGAACCTAACTCAGTTAGTTGTTCCGTGTGCGTGGGATGACAAAATCCCGGCGAGATAGTATAATTCAAGTACAACGGGAACGAGACGGAGGGGCGGCGGCGGCGGCGGCGGTGCCCATGTTCCGTGTCATATATCTTCCATATATGCCATACGGAATGTGTATGCATCACGTATGTTACATGCATACATGATGGAATAGAAAATGAGGAGGTGTGGGGGGCAGGCGAGTCTCGACTCTCGTCTTCGTCCTCGTTTCGTGCTCATATCATCCGGGTCGTTTCGTCGTCTTGGCCTCGCGTCAGCCAGGAAGTGGAAGCGGTGCCCTGCCCAGACGTTAATCCAGAGTCAAACGTTGATCAAAAAGAAAATTAAGAACGATGATGCTGACGCGCGGCGGCGGGGCCGTGCGAACGATCCGGCAGTGCACTTGCTGCCTTCCTTCCGAGTCCTTGGCTCCCCACAAGCTGCCACCTGGTGTAGAATGTCCGCATCACTGATGCCCTCGCCTCGCCTTGTATAGGACGGGTCGAGATGGGATGGGATAACAGACAGTAGCACTAACGGTGGTACCGAGTAGACGTCCGAGGTTTCCGCTCGGAGTCCGGACGTGGACCGATCGTTTCTTTGTTTTTATTTTTATTTTTGGTGGGAAGGGGGGAAGGGATTGTTCGTAACAACTTCAAGTACAAAGGAGCCTCACATGGTCTGTCAGCAAGATACTACATAGCAATCCGACTGGGATGATGATGATGAATCCGAGTCTGAGCTGACCGAGGTGTCTGATCCCCCGACGTACCTCCACGTACGTATTTTTTTTCCCACTTCCCCCTCGCAGGAAATTGAGGCAGTGGTGTATGCCTTGGCAGTGGAACCGTCGTTCCGCGGTACAGTCGGCGTCCCCCGCCGGCTTCCCATGCCCCCCACCTACGCCGGTGCCAGCGATTCGTGGGAGGAGACACTCGGGGATTGCCAGACCTTAAGATCCAGGTCGACTCGGAAAACTCCCAAAACATCAAAGCCAAAAAATAATCGGCGACAGGTCCCGCCAGGCCCCACCGCGGCGCTGGCAGTGACACGTCGCATAAGCCTTACGCAGCCGATAGATAGATATCCCCCTTGATAGATCTTGCTCTCAGCTCCCAAGTTCCAACCGTCAGTAGCTTCGCTAATGCATCAGAAAGGATCGGAAGGATCGGGCAGCTCGGACCATCGCGTCGTGCCCCCTCCCCCCGCCGGGCAACGGTCGACAGCAACCGGAAAGTGAAAAAAACGGAAAACAAATTGAATGTAATTGCTGTGGGAAATCCACATCGTCCTGTCTCGCAGTGTACAGGTTTGGTGGACACAGCAGATTGATTACGCACAGAAAAGAAAAGAAGGAAAAGAAATAAAAGGTGGGGAGTGCCGCGGAACGCCCCAGCGCGCGTAACTGAGCAGAAGAAGACCCGAGCGATCAACGTCCACGGGTGACAAAGTCATTCATTCATTATGGATAGATGCAGATATCGTCACACGGGTATGGGATGATGGACGCCGTAAACGGGAGGAGACGCAGAGACGGACTGGTGGGATAGCGATTGCTGATGCTGTGGGATGTCTTGGGGGTTGATGCCGGAGGGGTAGCTAGGGTAGTGAACCTGAACCTGTTGCTGAGGACCGCCAGACGAAGACGATGGCCTGGAATTGCTTTGCATGTTCTGAACAGAGAAATGGCTGGGAAAGGCCTGTGGCAGACTGGTATCAAACTGCAGACTTTGAAGGGGAACCTGCTGCGGATATGCATTGTATGACTGAACAGGAGGTCCCTGGAAGGGAACCTGCTGCAGATAGCCATTATACAGCTGGGAAGGGGAGAAGTTCGGAGAGTATAGGCCAAAATTCTGGTGTTGCGTAACAGGCATTGGGTTGAACTGACCCTCAAGCATCGAAGCACCCTGGTCGAGGCCCATAGCGGCTTCCTTCACCGAAGCAGTCCAGACACTTTTGCCACGGAGCGCACTGGTGATGGCGTAACAGAACAAGACTACGAAATACAGGAACGCTATGGACGTGGTGTGAGCAGTCCAATTCGAACGAGTAACAAGCACCATACCAGAGAAGAAGTTGAAGAATGAAAGTGCTTCTACTATCGTAACTTCGTAGCAAATTCTGTTTTCCAGGGGTACTGCTAAAGCGATTGGGCGATTAGTCGACTTCGACGGCCCTACGAGGGCGAGAAGATTTACAGTAATAAATGCATCCAGCGGAGAAGTAGTATGACCTCGTGACGGCTGTAGCACCAGCGGTCCCGGCCCATAGGACCCACAAAACAACTGTTGCGTAGTTTTTTCCACATTAGGCAGCCAGAAAATCGATAGCAAGATATTACTTACCGAACCAGATAAGTTCGAATAGAATCATGGAAGTGAAGACATGCCGGCGAAAATGATCCAATACTAAACTGGCTGCAAAGTCGGGAAAACAAGGCAAAGAAGCAAAAGGCTTGAACTCACAACAGCGGGAGGGAGATGACTGTCAGGCATGACACTGCAATCCCAAGCGGAAGATAAAAGTCACGGGATGCTACCGCATACTTGGCGAATAGGTACTGAATGTAGACACAGATACCCAGCACGACGGGCGAGACGAGAGAAATGAGTACTAGTAGTAGTTCGGTTAGACGCCATGCGTTCTCAGGTTGAGCGCTTGCTAGACTCACCAAACTGAATTGTTCTCAACAAAGGAATGATGGCCATCTTCACTGATGACAGGACCAGGTAGCCGGGTTAGTCCTGAAGGTGGTGAAAGGAACGTCTCAGAAGTCGTGGACCGTCGTTATGGTCAAGTTGAACTCGCAAAATGCGTGCGTCGTAAAAACTGAATTGAGGTCACGAGCATAACGCGAGCACGACGACAACGAGGACAAACTCGTTGTCGTAAACACTTTCGAGCCGCAAAAACGTGGACATAATAGGGCACCACATCATAAAGCGTTTGATTTAACCGAAAATCGAGTCGTCATTTGGACCTGCTAAAGGTAAATGGTGCTCGTCGTCGTCGTTACCTTGCAGAAACCCGCCCTCTACAGCGACGCGGCTGAAGAAAATTTTAGCAACATCCAGGGTCGTTCCTGTGCAAACCGATGACGGGCGCCTCGCCGTGCGCGCTTCCCGAATACAACCCAGGCTGCTAAAAGAACATACAATTAGTAAAAGCTAGTCCATGAAGCAGTTCCCTCGTCCTGATCTCAGGAATTGGGGGTGGATGGTGGTCACTTGCTGGTTCTTGGGCAGGTGCATTCGACCAGGTTCAAGTTGATCCAAGCTCCACTGGCGCGCCGCCTATCCGCAAAAGACATGCATGTAACGTTATCGCCTAACCAGCTGACCTGATGCATGTCGACCACTCGAGAGCTCCGATTGGGGAACGGCTAACTTCGGCCACCTCGTTCCTGCGCTAGTCCTTATTCTAACTTGGAGAAAAAGACGCTAACCTTGTTTAGGCAGTCGTTTCTGCCACCGAACACTGCCACAATCAAGAAATCGTACAGCCGCCGAACTGAGCTCTCTACCAAAAACACATTGTCTGCATCATGTACGTGGGAACTGACCACCAAATCGACTCATCTTGTTGTTATCGCTCACGTCCGACGGGCCTCTCGCAATCGTGTGTCCCCTAGGACGATATCAAGGCTAGCTGTGTAGCCAACTCAGCTTGAGTCATGGTAGTGGTCAGTGTACACGCACTCGGTATCGACCGTCGTGAAAAGGTTTAAATCTTAAAACAGCACTGTGCGGCGATCGGTTGTTTCAAGCTGACGGGTAGATCAGAAGTTCAGCCACTATGCACCTGGGAGTAGTGACTCGTACAGCACTCCCATTCAGTCGGCATGACGCAAGAAAAAAGATTTAGAAGAGAGGGAAAAAAACTTGTCCGTTGATGTCGGTCTCATCTGCGTCAATCGATGCCGCAGTTCGAATTGAACGCATGCTTTTTCTTTTCGGAGATTGCCATCCGAGACGCTAAACTGAGTTGATTCCGGGTCCAAATGTTTCATTTTCGTTTTTAGCTCACCTTCTCATTGACTGGGGAAAGTGTTTGTGATGGCGCTGTCGACTGTCATCGTCATCGCTTGCCAACAAGGGGGTCGGATTGGGGAAGAGCAGACACGGGGTAGGCCAGGGGGTATCTTTGTTTGTTCGCCATCTTGCAATGACATATGGTAGTCCAATTTGCAAAGGCACTTATCATAGATGGGAGTCAGCTAGTATGTAGTCACCCGTAGCCGACATCCTACCGGAAGCAGCAGGCTGTCGTTTTCTTTCTCTCCGTTTTTCTCGGCGTCGGCGAAAGAAAGCCACGTCTTCCTTGGGTTCGAGCACACGTGTCCGAGTTGTCGTACGCAACTGCTGAAACCTTGACCCCACCATATGGCAAGTTCCACCCGTGGGTCCTCCGATGCGGCATGCCTTCGGAATAATGTACATGCTCGGTACCATCCACCCCCTCCAACTGTGTCCGAATGTTGGAAAGAACGAATCATGAGATCTCGTCTGAAAGGTCTTCGCGACGTCGCCATCTGTCTGGCCCCCGGTCAATTGTCTAGGAGATGGGGTGAGAACTAACTATAGAATTTCATCGATCTTCCTCGCCGGAGTCCAACATCCGGACCACGCGCCGCGCCCGTGTTACCCTTCCCTTTCCCCTTCTAAGATGCTCTGTTCTCGTTCTGGCATCCACTGCCTCCGCTAACCGATCGGCGGTTGTTCTCGAGTCGCGGCTTCATGAATATTTGAATGGGGTGGCGCAGCTTTGGTCTATTGGAAGGAAGTAACTATGCGCCGCCGCCGACGATGGTACACACACTCGTTCCTCGCAATTCCAATTGGTCGTTCCTTGGCGCCTGTACTTGTATTTCCAATACGCGAGCTATTTCGAACCTGAACCTACCACGCACAAATGCCTTCGGTACCACACCTGCCCTTCTCAGAACGAAGAAAGATCATCGATCATCGGAAAGAAGAGACCCTGGTCGCTCATTGGTTACTCAGCCAACTCCAACCAACCAGTTCCGCATACACGGCGCACGGACGAACCCGCGTGGGAGTGCTGCGTGCGTTGGACGGGGGGCCGTCGGACTCGACGCGTTTCAATTCAACCCATTAGGTCTAGCTTGCATGGAAGTGAATAGTAACAAGAAGGGCCTGCGCGCGCGCGTGTGGGAGAAACGAACGCGACACTGGTAGATACTATCGCATCGGGATGATGGCACAGATGGCAAAAGAAAGGGACCGAGTGTCAAAGAACCCCCCGCCGGCGGAAACATGGTCAGGAGTTAGGCTTTCCTACTCTGTACTAGCTTCGTCTCTAGGACACCAGCGCACAGCCTCGACACGATTTTCTGATTCGTTTAGGACAAACACAGGGGGGGGAACAGAGACAAAGAGGAAGTGAGGATGGAGGTCCTAGAGGTTCTCAAAGTGCTACCGTTCGCCAAGCAGCAGAAAACTCGACAACTCTACCTGCTTCATTCGCTCTCTGGTACGTAGCTCGGCATCCCTCCCAAAGTTGCATTCGACCAGCTCTCCAGCTCCGAGCCCCGGCCTCGTTCCTCCACTCATTCCCCTCTCAGAGAGACTCGCCCCGTTCGGTCGATTACCATAACCATCCAACTGAATTAGATTCCAAGATTCGACGTACGTCTCACAGTGTCCAGACATGCCTGTTGGCAGATCCTACCCGAGTTTCGGGCTCGTCGAACAGCGCCGATGTTTCACTCGGACAAGACATCGTAAGTGGCACTTTCCAAGGAACATCGTCGAAGAGTTTGCAGTACTGATTTAGTTAGTAACTAGCATGCACTGACACAATGCCAGTACGAAAT
>JBBPRP010000287.1:0-17812 GCA_038093135.1 Leccinum longicurvipes
CTCGATGCTAGTCAATGGTCTTCCTCCCTTGGGCACTCCGGAACAACAAACACATCCTAAAGGCCTGAAATCGACATGACTCACCACATGCCAGGAATTTCGCCTTCGGGTTCAGGTTCTTCTACGTCATTGCTGTCTTGGCCGCTTTTTTTGAGACTATGGATTACTCACATCGCGAAGTACTGTGACCCCCACTGTAGTGCGCCAATTCAAATCAGCAGGCCATAGTAATCGGGTAGTATATTATCACCAGTGGGCATCTAGTAGCGACTCGGAGTTAGTACAACTTTTGAACCTAGACCGGTCGACGGCTGGTCACCAGTCTAAGTGTAACCGGGGAAAAGCTCAGTGGCAGTCTAGTTCGTTTTGGTCGACAAAAGTAATGTATATTGTGCAATTTCATGATTTGCAAATCAGCATATGGTAGTAGCCGAGTAAGATATTAGAGACCCGAGTTACAGCCGACAAAAGTGAGATCATTTGGTCGATAAAAAAGGAATCCCCATTCCTCCAATCAGAGGCCACGGATAACGCGGTGATTACGTGTGCCTACATTGTAGCCACCTTCAAGTTGCTGATCCAGCCTAGTTACTTACGCTACGATAGACAAAACTCCGAGTGCTAGTAACAAGCGACCACAAATTCTCATCCACTGCCAGTGGGTCGTACTATTTATATGCATGGTGCATGGCCTCAATGTAAACCCACTGCGCCCCGCTTCTATCTATGATCTGATGTCAGCACAGACTTATCGCTTTCCCGACTTTCTTTCCCTTCTTCCCAAGAGGCCGAGGCCGGAGATCAATTACCACTACGAGGAAGTCAAAGCTTCATTCCAAGCATGGGTCCAGAATCCCCTTTCGGGGGACTGTGCGACGGTGAATTCCATGATTGTACCTGCCGATTTATCCACACTGATCCCTACTGTCAGATATTGGCGAAAACTGATGTGTGTCTATTTGTTGCCTTGGTGTGGCCAAAATCTTCCTATGAATGGATGGTTGGAGCTGTTGATTGGGATGGGGCAGAGGCCTTTCTGGATGACGTAATGTATGTATCATTCTATTGGTTCTCACCCAGACGATAAATTGCATAAGGACCGTTGTCCAAAGGAAGACGTTCCAGCTCTTGCACAATCGTGGATTGACTTGCTTCGGGATGGAACACCCCTACAACACCCTCTGCTGGTGAAACTGAAGTTGGTCGATTCATTCTTTTCGCAATCTGTCTCACTGAAACTATCTCCAATGAAGTGATTTATTGCCCAGCATGGAAATGGCCTTGGGTCCGTATCATTGGCCTCAATTCATTCGCGACAACGAGACGTGGTTATTGTATACGATTTAAGAAGCGCATGATCGAGAAGCATATCGGAACAATAATGTGATCGACGATATTCAAGGGCACCTAAGGATGAGGCGGGTAACAGTTGCCACCTTTCCGTGTCTCACTATTACTCAGTCCAATCGCTGCTTGTATATTCCTGAAGATGTCTTGGCCCATCCAGTTATACACGAGATGACGAATGCCATCGCAGACGTGATGGCTATTACAAACGTGAGGGGAAGCTCTTGCGACCATGATCTTTTCGAGACGTTGACTCCATGTTTCAAACAGGATGTCTGCTCCTTTAAGAAGGAATACGACTTCGACAAGGCATTTGGAAACATTTTGATAGTACTTCAAAAGACTTCCCATCTGGATATGCAAGGGGCTCTCGATTATTCCGGTAAACTGGTTGAAGCAGCCATGGAACGTTTTCATGCTTGTGTGCGCGATCTACCGTCTTTCAAACCAGAAATAGATGCATACCTCGCCTCGTATGTGGATGGTATGATCGACATGATCGTGGGGAATGTGCAGTTTAGTAGCGTCTGTGGTCGCTACGACACATTCGCGAACGAAGAGGACAGAAGGAACAATCTCGTGAGATGGGCCTTGTAATGGTATCCTCGACAAGTGACAACAATATTGTTCCCTTTTTTTGTGTACGTTTTCAGCTTTTTGTTGTAAGTTGTGTGGAGAAAGCAGAGTGCCAGTTGTTTCGTTCTGTACATCAAGTTTCCAACAGTTTTCTTAGATTCACCAATGTACTCTGTAACTACTGATGCTCCCTGATCTCATGTACCGTGTTTGGGCTTTATCAACGATTTTCGTGGTTTCCATGGACCGAGTTTTCGTCCCATCAACTGAGACATCCACCACATCAAAATGTACTTTTTGAACCCGTTCACCAATTTGTGTGGCTCATCCAAGTCGTACTCCACACTCGACGTCCAGCTTACGTCTCACTGCTTTCAACCATCCGGTGACACTGCCATATTGAATATATAGTCTTCATTGACTTCTCTACCTGCTTGCCATCCTCTGTTTGCAACCTACTCCCCAGCGTCATCAAGAAATACGACCCCATTTGCGTGTTCTTGACCAACTATTGAGTCGACTTCAGTTACAACATTGGTGATTTTTTTAACTTGATTCCCGAACATCGATTCCTTCGGTAACACACTCTCATTGGTCGCTGATGCTCCTACCGATTGACCGCTGTCGAGACGAAGTGGGTTGTTCATCTCACTCGGCCCTGTTTCTTTCGTCAGCGCTGTACATCGATGGCTTTACATACGTGACGCACTGCTCATCGACGAGTCACCGTTCGGTCCTAGGTTTAAGGACGGTACGATGAAATGCCCCGTCATTTATTCTGGGAGCGCCCACATCCCCTCAGCATCCTGTATTAAGGGACTGCTCGATGGAATACTAGAAACACGCCAAATTCTGAGAGATGCATGAAGCAAAGGTCATCAAAGGCGCTGTAATCAGCGCCACTGAAACGAACGGCTTTGTCAAAGTCGATAGCTTTGTGGTGAAAGGTCGGCTGGGAGCCCCTCGACGATGTCAACCCATTGGTCATAGGGGAATTCAGGACAACCCGGCGCAACCATAATTTTGCGGACGTAGGCGGGGTCATCGGCCCAGCTGTCAAGGAGGTTGAGGATCTATTGACGTTCAAGCGAGAAACTACGTCGGCGAGCAGAACTGGTGGCGTTCCAAGGGAACCCCAATTCATCAATAGACCCCCTTCCTCGCTTCCGATTGAGTTCTTCAGAGTTATACGGGGAATAGCCCTTTGAAATTCCCATTCTCGTCGATTATCGAGTGGCCGATCTTGGGACCGCTGGGGTGACAGTGATGGGTGCTGGTAGAGGAGATGTACCCAGGTCCGGGTCTCTCCAAGGGACGATTCGAGAAGAGTGAGAACTGCTCGACATTGATCAAAGTGACGGGAAGAAAGCCACAAAAAACGAGTATGGCTACGTACGACGGAACAACGAGTTAGTTTAAGAACGGAAATAGGTGAATACACGTACCTGACGGGGGATAGAGGAGGGTCAAAAAGGGGAATCTACCTCCACGTCTCGTTAGGTTTTCTAAACAGGGTCATAATATGACGACATTGACGAGCGATGATCAATGAGGTTGCTGCGCAGAGACCCTCAACACGAAGCTCTTCAGGTTGCTAAGTTACAAGATTTTCCGTTCTGCTTGAAGGTATCGCTGTGGTCTGTGGTTACGACGACAATCGCACGCGCAGAAATCGTTGGGGCTGAAACTATTCCGAGTCGAACTCGGATATATGGCGAATTCGCCTGAAATTGCGACGTTAGGATGTGGTGCTGTCAGTTAAAATATGGTCTGACTATCCTGAACTTTCACCCTCTTTTTCTTTGAGCAAAGGACACGAGATTTGCACTGGCAGTTGGAACTAGTAACCGTTGGGAATACGAATGCTTGGAGACCAAGTGCTAGTAGTAGTACGATGCTCCTAGCCCTCGATACTTGGTAAATACGTGTCAAACCGACAACGCACTACCGATTGATCAGTAATCGATGGTTGCAGTCACGATAGATCTGGTCTGCCGGATGACAGGTTGATCAGCGACGCGGGCCGGTATAAATTTTATTGTGGACCAATCGGCCATGAGCGAGAAAGATTTCGCGCCACGTAACGATGCCTGTAACACACCGCCCACGACCTCGTTTTTACACACAACCTACAACCATACTGAAAACCCGTCGCAACCACAGAATAGGACTAAGATTTTCGACCCTGTCCGGATTCATCTCCAATTCAAACCCTGTGCAACGTAAGGAGCACGCAAGTATGCGGGGTCCTCTAGGGTCTCGGGTCTCAGGCGTTTGGCCCGTTCAAGCCCTCGGCGAGGTCGAAAAGTAACAGGTGTGTGTTGCTGCGCTGTGTTCGACCGTTGTGCTCGACGCGGTCGGGCCCCGACGTGACGATGACGACTAGTCGCGTCTTACAAACGCGGTGACTGAGTTGTAATTATATTCAGTCTCCGCTCGAATGCATAACGCCAGGTTCGCTTCGTGACCGAACTAGTCTAATTAGTAACTGGTCTGGAAGATGCCCGACGCGTATGACAAAGTGCGCATTCGTTTCCTTCTCGTTTCCGCGCGTCCTGAACGTTTTTTTTGGTGAATTTTTGATTTGTCGCTGGTTGAAAAGTCTTCAGAAGGTTGGGGCAGTGTTAGGTAATCGACGCGTCGTTTCGTTTACCCACTCGTTCTGCCCCTGCGCCGGTCGCCCTCGTCTGCGCACGCATACACTCACCCTCACCGACTCTTCGTTTTCGCGTCTGTCTCTCGCGTCGCAAACAACGCGCTCTTATCCGCACGGATTCAACACGTCCTGCTCCTATCTTGCGCGGTGCTCCCACCATGTCCGGTCTCAAAAACTCGCCGTTTGGCAAACGACTGCGCGCCGCACATCAAGACAACGACGACGATACTCCACGCAGAAACAGACAGCGCGTAAATCCAGCATTTGTGCTCACTCCTCCGGTCGTCGGTCCCGTCGCGATCCCGTCCCTCAACTACTCCCAATTCACCCCGAGCGACACGTCTGGTCCAGAATCGCCCGAACATCCCTCCCGTACCCACAGAGAATATGGGGATCGCTTTGTACCCAGCAGAGACACGGGCGATATGCGTACCTCCTACCATCTCATGGACGACAGTAGTCCCTCGACTCCTTCAAAGCATCGCACGATACCCACCGAATCAGATGCTATAAAGGGTGAGTTTTGTCCATCCTCTTTCATTGCACACCTGACTCGGACCACCGATCCTTTTGCCACAGAACAAGCCAACTCCATTTTTAACTCCATTCTTCACAGCGAGGTCACCCCTCCTTCACCCCGTCGTCCTGCATCCCCAACACGCCCCCCACATCCATCCTCATCCATGGCGCCTACCACCCCAACGCGCCGGCGCATATTCCACTATACCTCACCATCTCCGACACCCACTAGCGGTCGCCGTCTCGATACGCCGACGGACGAAGCATATTCCATGTCTCCCGTGCGCGCAGAGTCTAGACAACTGCTCGAATCGCCACGTCGCCAGCTTCGTAGTGTCTGCAAGACACCTTATAGGGTTCTCGACGCACCGGATCTCGCGGACGACTTTTATCTCAACCTTGTCGACTGGTCGAGTACCAACGTACTCGGCGTAGGTCTGGGAGGTTGTGTCTACCTTTGGTCAGCTCACAATGCTGCCGTCTCCAAATTGTGCGATTTGAGTGGATCTGGAGATATGATCAGCTCTGTTGCTTGGGTGCAAAAGGTTTCGTCCTCCCCTTCGTTTTGTTTGCATTGTTAATAATCGTTTGTGTTTAGGGTACGACGCTTGCGGTTGGCACGCTCTCTGGCCATCTCCACATCTACGACGCCCCAACACTCACTGTCATCCGCACATATTCCCCTGCGCATTCTCAACGGATCGGTGCTCTATCTTGGAACGGGCATATCCTCAGTAGTGGAAGTAGAGATCGCATGGTCCACCACCGAGACGTCCGCGAATGTGCCGGAGGAAGGCCGTTTAGGAAGTGCGCCGGGCATCGCCAGGAAGTCTGTGGGTTGAGGTGGAGTGGGGAGTTGGGGATGGGTTTTGGGACCCCCCGTGGAGCTGAAGGAGGGATTGGAGCCCCTAGCACAGGTGGTGCACCAGCTCAAGGCCCTGGAGGTTCTGGGATGGGTTCAGCGCTTGCTAGCGGTGGCAACGACAACAAAGTATGCATATGGGACCTCCGCGGATCTCGTCGTGCCTCCTCCACTGCATCTTCTATTCATTCTTCTGGATCTGGACCCGGAGGCAGCATTGGTACTTCGACGCGCCGTTCAAGATCAAATAGCGGTAGTGACGGCGACGGCGATGTCCCCCTATGGAAGTTCCACGAACACACTGCGGCCGTCAAGGCGCTCGCTTGGGACCCTCACGTCTCTGGAATACTAGCTACGGGTGGTGGGACACAGGATAAACACATACGATTTTGGAATACGTTCACAGGAACAATGCTGAATGAGTTGGACACTGGAAGCCAGGTATGTTGGACTTTTTCGCTGGTCAGCGTCGTGATTGACGGTTTGTTTACAGGTCTGCAATCTCATTTGGTCGCATACCTCGCATGAGCTCGTTAGTACGCACGGTTTCTCGAGCACGACTGCCCAGAACCAAATATGTATATGGCGATATCCTTCGCTTTCGCAAGTCGCTTCCCTAACCGGACATACGCACCGGGTGCTTTATCTTGCTATGAGTCCTGACGGAGAAACGATTGTCACCGGTGCCGGAGACGAGACGCTCAGGTTTTGGAATGCCTTCCCGCGGCGGGAAGGTGGAGGTGAAAGGGGAGGAGGTGTTCTGGATTGGGGAAAGCTTATACGATGATCTAGCGCCTACAACCGAGTCATGGCCCGGCGCGATGATTTCTGGTCTATCTCACCGCATCTCCCTTCTGACGTACCGGCAGAAAATTTCACCTACACATGCTCGAATCTATTCACTTGGTCCCGCTTCGCTACACAACGACTGTAGATCTGACATCATCCACCCACCTGCATTCCCGGTCCTCTTGCAATCCCCAGCACCTCTACCGCACTTGATCCCGTCCCATCTCCAATACGTACGTACATAATTATTACATCCTTATCTCCCTATTGCTGTGTATCGATCCAACCTACCCATCGTTTTTCCGCACAGTGCTCTGTTCGTTTCAGTCGCCTAGTATTTCTTCGTTTTGCCTGCTGTCTCGTTTGCTGTTCTCGATTCTTACGCCCCACCAATGCATGCGTTTGTACGCGATCGCATCTCGTTTTGTAAATGCGTTGCTTTTTGGTACATGATAACGGGTTCTGTTTCCTTTTCCTTTTGGCACTTGTTTTCTGTAAAATATACACTCGATATCTCTCTTATTAGGTGTGAACACGTACTAGTATGTACTTTGGAATGGCATTACACGTGATTAGTCTTTCTCACCAACCATGTCTATCGCGCACGGCATCAAACAACTGGGCGTCCTCGGCGCTGGCCAAATGGGCACTGGCATCGCCTTTGTCTCCGCCGTCCGCGCCAAAGTCCCCGTGCTGATCCACGACACCTCCCCCACCCAACTCTCCAACTCCCTCTCCTTCCTTTCCACCCTCCTCTCCAAGGACGTATCCAAAGGCCGACTGACCTCCACCGAGGCTGCCGAAGCTCGCGACCGCATTCGCACTGTGGAAACCATCGACGCAATGCGGGACGTGGACATGGTAGTCGAGGCCGTGTCTGAGAACTTGGACCTGAAGCGGCGGTTGTTTCGTGGATTGCGGGAGACGCTGAACGAGCGCGCAATCTTGGCGAGCAACACGTCGTCGATCAGTATTACCAAGATTGCGGCGGCGGTTGTACCTGAGGGGGTGTCGGCTGCCTCTGGGGAGGGTCAGAGGGATGCGGGTCGCGTCGTGGGTGCGTGTTGCAGTGGCCGTTGGGCCGTGGCGTGAGGCGGGTCGGCTGACGTACGATGACGCGTTAGGTCTGCATTTCTTTAACCCGGTTCCAGTGATGGTGCGTGGCCGTTCCGCGATTTTTGGGAGGGAACCAGTTATCGTGAAGTTGGTTGTAGAAACTGGTAGAGCTCATATCCGCTGTGCAAACCTCCAAGGAGACGCTCGACAGGTCGCGCGCGTTTGCGGAGGCATGTGGTAAAGGTACGGTAGGACTGCTAAGCGTGTGGCTAACTGCTGACGCGGACCGTTGTTTAAGAGGTTACGACATCGCAAGACGTTCCGGGTTTCGTTTCGAATGCGCTCTTGATGCCCTTTATAAACGAGGCGATCATGTGTCTGGAAAAGGTGAGTATGATGATATCGCATCATGGTAAACGTTGACAGCGGTCACAGGGCGTTGCGACGCGGGACGACATTGACAAGACGTTCAGATTAGGGATGGCACATCCTATCGGTCCCCTCCAGCTTGGTGAGTGACTCGTTTCTGTCTTTGTTCGGTCGATTTATGAACCCTTTTTTTCAGCTGATTTGTGAGGTTTTACGATGGTTCACTTGAAAAGACTACTAACACATTAGGGCAGCATTGGTCTCGACACATGTCTGGCAATCCAGCAGACCCTTTACAACGGCACGTCGGATTCGAAATACCGCCCTTCGGTGCTGCTCGAGCGCATGGTCGACGCGGGGTGGTTGGGAAGAAAGTCTGGGAAGGGGTTTTACGAGTACAATGATAATTGATCGCTGTCTTCCCTTTGTCCAACTTGGAGGTCAAGATATGTACGGCGTTCTTATCTATTCCTTTTTTTTGGTGGATTTTACAGACATCTTGCTTCCCCAGAGACTTAATGTAGCGATCTTTACTCCGGATCGTCGTTCTCGTGCCCAAGATAAATGCGCAAGGCGTTTTGAAAACACCGGGCGTAAGTATACTATGTCGGCCCTTTACGGAAGTCCTTATCCTGTCACATCCATGCGGAACGTTCTATTTCAGTCACCACCAACTAGTCCTATTCAGTCCAGACATGTAGGACTTAGTAGGAGCACTGCGGGGATGTCGGATATCAGAACGTTGCTGCGGCGCATCAACAGCGCGAGTGGGCAACCTTGGTGGGTGGCGTAGGGAGTAGAAGTTTAGTTTGGATGCCGGACCTTGGCACCGCAATGACACGGTACCTTCTTATATTAACCTCAACAGGACTGATTTCATAAATTGCAGATCGTATTGGGGGAATGAGTGACTAGTGACATTTTCAAAATTTCACACTTCAGGGATTCAGTATATCATTTCTCTTCTTTTTTTATTCCCAATCCAAAATTGACCGAAGGATGTCTGGATATTTACGACAGGTCTGAGATGGCAAATGGTGTTGTTTATGACGCCACCGTTTCAGAACCGCTGTGATGCGGGGACAACTAAAGGGCCGCCCTTGCTGCTCTGCTACGCTGACACCAATCGTCCAGACTTTGCTTAGCTCTAGCGTGCTTCTATCCCTATCATTATGGATGAACGCCACTTCCTTGCTCCACCCAGAAACATAAATAACGTGTGACCGGTCAAGCTTATCTCACTCAAGCAAGATTTAGATTATATGCTGGACCGGTCCAGATACTAGAAACCGGACCGATGGTGAATACCGTTCGGAACCGCGGTCACTTGTCGGCGAACATCTTTCCAGTGATTCTAGGATCACCGGTGGGAAGTGGCGTACATACATATTGTAGAGTATAAGAGCAACAGCGGACACTCCACTCTTTCAAAGCCAACGATGACTCTCGACTCGCAACAGGTGAGTATGAGTTGGAATTCGAAGCGACCTTCACCGATTCGTGCCACTTTACAGGTTCAGACCATTGCTGCGACTATTCGTTGGGTGCTTGCGCAGTGTGACGTACACTACAAGGTCACTCCGTACGATCATGAGCTTCACCAAGAATGTATCGACGAAGCCGTGCATCGCGGATATCCTATAGATGGCAATCTTTCCGTGCGCACGTATCTAAGGGAGGGCGTCTACTACGCTATCACGGCCTGCGGATATCACACTCGCCGCCCGATCAAGATCTGGGTCGCACTCTACGCGTCGCTCTTGTTCTTCATCGACGATGCGAGCGTCCGATTCCGATCGGAGATACCTGACCTGTACGAGTTCAACAAGCGGTTCATCGGTAGCCGTCTACAGGGCAGTGCGATTCTGGACGCACTCGCCGACCTTCTCAACCAAATACCGGACTTGTTTCTTCCTGGGATTCCGAGCAGCCTGATTACAACTGCGAGCATGAACTATGTGACCGCTAATTTGCTCGAGTTCGAGACCACGTCCATGCAGGTATAGTCATTGTTCTTCATCAGGACTACGGAGTTGACGGCCATGGCTCAGATCTCGACTGCCGCTCAACGGTATCCTGTTTACCAGCGTACGCTGACTGGCGCTCCGGAATCTTTCGCGTACATCGCGTTCCCGTGTGATATCCCGCTGGTCGAGTACGTTCAAGCAATCCCGGATATCATGCAGTTCATCAACGACACCAAGTGGGTCACTACTCGCCTCGAAACAATCTGATGCTTGTATAATTCAGACCTTTCATTTATTTATTTTTAGTGACGTGTTTTCGTTCTACAAGGAAGAACTAGAAGGAGAGACGGCGAACAACCAGATCTCCAACCAAGCTGCCCGTAACGAGGAATCACACTTGGAGACGTTCATCCGTGTGGCGGAGGAACTCGTGGGTCTGTACGAGGGTATCGTGAAGACGCTGGAAGGGTCGCCGGCGGCGTGCGAGACGTTCAAACGCTATACAGCCGGAGTGATTGGCTTCCATACCTCGTCGCCGAGGTATAGGTTGAAAGACTTGAACTTGTAGGCCGCCGGACATCGAATTTTGTACGTTCTGTGAGAAATAGTGACTAGACTCCCTATTTGCATGTTTCGTTTGCAGAAACGTTCGGGTCATTTAGGGAAGTCTCTTTTATCCGAGTTCCTTGTGCACCCGCGCGGAGCTTTCTGCTTCAGTCTAAGATGTCTGGATGATACCTCCGGTGGACCCCGAAAGCACTCAGTGGCTGCAAAGAAATCGAGCTTCATTGAGGGGATCACGCTCGTCTCCCTAGATTGTGGGTTCAGGAACACAGAAATATGTAAGACAGGGAACTCCGAAATGATTAAAAAAAACCGAGAAATACTGATTAGGGAATCCTCGAGAGGTCTGAAATTGGTTGTGATGACAGTCGCTTTCCAGTAGATGATCAATGGAATTTGGAACAGTCATCGGGGCGCTCATCCAGTTGGTCGCATGCGCATTTCTCTTGACCGATCCTTACGAGGGAGGAATGCTGTACCACTCGGGGTTCTCGCCCCACAATGTCTTGAACTTCTTCATCTTCTTGCCCTGCCCCGTAATTTCGAGATATTCGCGGACGGCTCTCCAAGAGCTGATGAGTGCACCAACAACCCAGCTAGTAGGCAATGGCATCGGCACAAATCCCCGTAGGGTTCTTGTGGAAATGCCACTCACGCGTGATAGTTGCTTATAGCATCGCCCGCAAAGTGTAAACGGTTCCCCGCCGCAGGGCGGGTGAGCGAAGGGTATAAATCTCGAAAGTAACCGGGCTTGAAGATGGCGAACGGCGCTGAGAAAAGAAATAAGGCGTCAGCTTATCGTCAAGAGCAGTGCTCTTGATTTACCCATCGCATATTCGTCTCGAATCCAATCCTTAACGTGCATGTCGATGAACTGTTCCTCCAAGTACGAGTACGTCAAGTCTGGATGCAATCCACCGTGCACCTCTGTCAGGTTCCGAAGCACGAGCTCCTTCAGCACTTCCGGATGTCTGGAGGAAGTGGCAAGACTGCCGAGTCGGAGTGCGTCTCCACCCCCAGTGTAAGAAGCGACCAGCACTTTGGATGGCATGTTCGAAGTGACACCATACGACGGGTATATAATATTGTGGAGCGGGAGATCCGTCACGGATTGACCACCCACAATACCCAGTTTCGTGGTCCACCAATTCGATTTGAACAGTATCGCAATCTTGAGTATAGGATAGCAGTCCACCTCATTCACGGCATTCCTTTGCATGATATCCAGGCCAGCGCCACTCAAGTCGATGGTACGAAGAACAGGAAGGGGTATAGTGGATATGACATGCGAATAATTGTGTGTCTTGTTGTCATTCACCGTAACTGCCACGGTTGGGATGTCGACTTTCCTGGTGCTAGCTCTAGTGAAGATACCTAGATTGTCATCTTTGTCGAGTACAACAAAGTCGTCCAAAGACTCGTCGGAATGAATAGAAGGTTGGGGATCTGTGAGATTGATCGGAATATTTATGGCTATATGACTTTGGCTTACAGCCGTGACACTGCTGTTGAATCGGATAAAGTTTTTCTTCTTCCTTAAATACTCTTCAATTCTCTTCGGCAAGGTCTCTGATCCGCCCCTATAGAGCAATATGAATGAGGACATTTGACACCAACGAAGGAACTCACTCGAAACACTTCCATTCCGCCTCGCGGTTGGTGTCACCCGTCGCAGAAAGTGGGAGCGGCATAGATAAGAGAACGGCCTCTGACAATGCATGATCGTTCTTGGATCCAAAAAGTCCGCACCAGTTGATAACGCTGTCGGGAAGATGTTCAGGAGGAAGGCCGAGGCGAGCACTAGGTATGTATTTCGTCGCCATGTATGACTGGAGGGTATGGGAATCGTTGGCCATAAGCGTCTCCCATCCGTTCCTCTGTCCAGTTTCGACATCTTCTAGAAGCATCCGAATAAATGGTTCAGTGATATCGTTGGAAATTGTTTCCACTCCAGCATGAATGTAAGCATCGTCCATGCCCATGGCTGGAGCACCAAATGGTGCCACACGGGTGCCATTGACATAGTAAATGCCCGGCTTCGAGCCTGGTCTAACCTGGAGATGATAGGGTATGAGGCTGTCTTTGAGACGATCTCGACCTTGGTTCAACGGTTCATATTCTATCAGCTGTGCTAATCTCTTCGTGATACCATTCTTGTACTGCCCTTGACTATTCTTGTCTGGGAGTGAGAAGCGCATCGCGCCTGCCTCCTGGACAGCGAATAAGATTAATATCAAAGCATTATTCGAGACGCGAAAAAGCAAACATAATAGTCATAGGCAGCCCCACCAGGGAACTTGTGTGTGAACATCCTACCGCCAGTGCGGTCGGAGGCCTCCAAAATTTCATACTCGATGCCAAGCGAATCTAGTATCAGAGCTGCGTAGAGACCAGCGATGCCGGCTCCCAATATCCCGACCTTTGTGTCCCTGAAAGGCTGCAGTTGCTCGTCTGAAGCGTCAACGAGAATTAATAGCGTTTCTGCCGTAGATAGCAAGCGAATCACTTTCGAAAGACATAATTTTGAGGTTCTGAAAGGTCTGTAAAACTTTGCCGTGCGGGCTCTGCTTTCTGAGAGCCTATGAGAAACACAGAAAAGACATGCCTTCAAGTACTTAACGTATGATAAGTACTAAGTAGTAACCACTACATAGATTGTCACGTGATACCTTATTATATCATCCTATGAGAGAAACCGACTTTGTCCAGTGACTGCGATGAGGGTGATACAGACATTCCTCGTTGGACTGGCCCTGTCCACGTCCACGCTCGCATTCAAGCGCGAGGCATTCAAAACATGCGATCAGTCGGGCTTTTGCCGTCGTGGTCGCGCTCTTTCTGGGCGTGCTCACGCTGCTGGCGAGACCTGGCAGTCACCGTACTATATCGACCCTTCCTCGATTCTCCGTGACCCTACCGACGCTTTTTTCACTGCCGTCGTCAAGTCGACCATATATCCAGATGTTAAATTCACTCTCGAGCTCAGAGCACACGATGACGGCGTCATACGTGTCCGAATGGACGAAGTCGCTCGCTTGAGAAAACACTACGACGAGGCCGCCTCCTGGGCTCTCGTTCGCGACCCTCCTTTGAGCAAATCTAATCGGATCAGGTGGCTGGTCGGAAAAGACGAGACACGCACCAGGTACGGCTCGCAAGGCACCTCCTTCGAGGTTGTCGTGCAGTATAACCCGCTCAAGGTCACGGTTTACAAAAACGGTGAAGAACAAGTCGTCCTGAACGGTCGCGGTCTACTCCACATGGAACATTTCAAAACCAAGCAGGATACCCAGCTTCCTCAGATCGAAGGCACAGAGGCCGAACAGGTCCCGTTACAGGTCAACAAAGCCACCTGGTTTGAAGGTGACCAACAAGACGCTTGGTGGGAGGAGACTTGGTCCACATGGACTGATTCAAAGCCAAAGGGTAAGCTTCCACGTCATGCATGTCTCGTCCCCAGCTCATTTCGTTGGTTTTGTAGGCCCCGAATCCCTTTCCGTCGACATCACTTTCCCTAATCACCCCCATGTCTATGGCATTCCCGAACGCGCTACAAACTTGTCCCTTCCTTCCACTACCGGTCCCGACGCAACCTATTCGGACCCCTATAGACTCTACAACCTTGACGTGTTCGAGTACCTCGCCGATTCGTCCGTGTCCCTCTACGGCTCGGTTCCCTTGATGCATGCCCACGGGAAAAAGGGCACAGTCGCAGTGTTCAATGCTATTTCAAGCGACACCTGGGTCGATGTTGGAAAGAAGAAAGATGGCACCGAGACACACTGGATCTCCGAATCTGGCATTCTTGACGTCTTCATTCTCCCAGGTCCTGACCCTGCCTCAGTTTTCTCTCAATATGCCCGCCTCACGGGCACTCCCATGCTTCCCCCGCTGTTCTCCATCGCACACCACCAATGTCGTTGGAATTATGTCAACAGTGAAGATATCCGGTCAATACAGAAGAGGTTCGACGAGGAGGACATGCCAGTCGACGTATTTTGGCTCGATATCGAGTATGCCGATGGGCACAAATACTTCATGTGGGACGAGAAGACGTTCCCTGATCCCGTGGAGATGATTGCCGACGTTGAAGCCAAGGAACGCAAGGTACTTCTTCCCCTCTCAATTCCTCCATTCGCACATTCTGAGAGTGTGCATAGATGGTTGTCATTATCGATCCCCACTTCAAACGCGAGGCCGACTACCCCGTGTACAAACTTGCGTCTGATCTCGACTTGTTTATTAAACCCAAATCGGGAGGGAGTGAATACGAAGGGTATACCTCCGTTCCCATGTTTCTCGTCGTTATTTTAACAAGATACCTCATAGATGGTGCTGGCCCGGATCCTCTTCGTGGATTGACTTTCTCAACCCAAAAAGTTGGGATTTTTGGGTTAAGTTGTTCAAGACTGAGAGCGTCGATGGTTCTTGGGCATGGACTAAGAGCTCGGAGAATGTGGCTATTTGGAACGATATGAACGAGGTGCGTTACCTCACTCAACGCTCCATACCATTGATATAGTAGCGGAAGCTTGATTATCTGACTTCTATTTTGTACAGCCGGCTGTATTCAATGGCCCCGAGATTTCGATGCCTAGGGATAACATACACCATGGTGGATGGGAACACAGAGATGTGCATAACCTCTATGGCATGCTTTATGTATGTCTTTCTCTTGATCTTCTGTGTGTCACTCACTAGTTCTTGTCACATTTCCCAGGCCAACCAAACTTACAATGCCCTCTATCATCGCTCCGACCCTCCTAAACGTCCCTTTGTGCTCACGCGTTCTTACTACGCGGGTACTCAACGCTTTGCGGCTATTTGGACTGGCGACAACATGGGTACATGGGAACACATGGAAGTGGGAGTGAAGATGGTCCTGTCGAACGGAGTGGCGGGGATGGTATTTGCAGGATGTGAGTCGTCCCCGTCCCATTGTTTATTGTGAATGATACACCTAAACCATTTCCACAGCTGATGTGGGTGGCTTCTTTGGCAATCCCGATCCTGAAATGCTTGTTCGGTGGTACGGCGTTGGCGTGTTCTCGCCGTTCTTCCGAGCCCATGCACACATCGACACGAAGCGCCGTGAACCCTATTTATTGGACGAACCCTACAAGAGCATGATTAAAGACATGCTCAAGTTGAGGTATGCGATGCTGCCGATTTGGTATAATGTGTTCAGAGAGAGCAGTCTCTCGGGCATACCCATCCTGCGGTAGGTGTCTTCATCGTTATTTGATTAGTGTATTTCTCCTTGACACGAAGTCGTATTGGACAGCCCTCAATACGTGATGTTCCCCGAAGATGAACAAGGCTTTGGAATTGACGATCAATTCTACGTCGGTTCTTCTGGTCTCTTGTGCAAGCCCGTGACCACGCAAGGGGCAACATCTACGTCCGTCTATCTCTCCGACGCGCAGGTGTACTACGACTACTTCTCTCACACTGCCTATCGTCCATCTACCTCTGAACCCGCAGGTCGGTGGATCACTGTCTCGGCTGAGCTTCAGCAAATTCCTCTGCTCATCCGTGGGGGGTCTATCTTCCCCACGCGCGAACGTCCACGGCGGTCCTCCCCTCTGATGAAACACGATCCCTTTACGCTCCGCGTTGCGCTTGATGTCGACGGGAGCGCCAAAGGCGAACTCTACCTGGACGACGGCGAAGGTTTCGGGTACCAGCGTGGCGAGCTGGTCTGGCGGGCGTTCCACGCGTTGACAACGTACGCCGGGGACTCGAAGAAGGGCAAGGTACAGGAGATTGTGATTCGGAGCGACGATCTGGCTGCGACGGCGGTGGGGATGTCTGAGATAGTACCGTCGTCGTACACTCCTAGGAACGCGTTTGCGAGGAGCCTCGAGGAGGCGGACGTCCGTGTTGAGCGGATCGTGGTAGTGGGTGTGGAGGTGCGGCCGGCGACGGTGACGGTTGTGCGTGGTGGTGAGAGTGGTGGCGAGAAATTGGAATGGACGTACGAGGCAGGTGGTGATGGTCGGGCGGGTACGGTGGTCGTCAAGGATCCGGCGGTGGGGGTCACCAAGGATTGGACGGTGGTGATTGGCTTTTAAGAGGGTAGTGCTGGGCAGAGCCCAGCCTGCTCTACCACTTTGTGCGGTCGTTGGGTTGGAAGTCTGCTCGACGAATGTAAATATAAGAGTCCATGTGCAAAACAATTATATATCACTGATTCTCTTTGTACATGGAATCTGGATGAGAATGACCGTTTTCGATCGAAAAGTATCAATCAATCATTTCAAAGATATTGGTCATTATACTAGCTTCATCGTGTAGATGCGGAGGGAAGAGTCAATAGGCACTCCGGTTCCTATGATACATCACAAAGGTCACTCTGCACTCGCCGTAAGGGCAAGAGAATATGGTCAATGCGACGGACGGCTTCACCTATCCTCCAGAGATCCCCCGTGATACACCTCCTTTCGAGCTCCCAAAAGGCGGCCCCACACGGAGCGCGAGTCGTGGCCGATGCACGGCTAATAAAACGTCTCAGACGAGAGGACAATACAAAACAGACAAAATCGAACATACAAGACAAAAACGACATCCCGTATCACTTGGCCTTCTTCGCCGATCTGTCTGTTTTTAGCGTCTTGCCAGCCTTGCCGACAACGGTGACCCCCTTGCCAGACTTGACGAGGCTCTTGAGTGCGGCCTCCTTTTCCTGCTTGGCACTTTGCTTAGATCTTGCCGACCCCCTCGCCGCCTTGGCCATGGCGTGCTTGTCCGCGGCCCTGCTCAACGCGTCCCGCATCCTCTTTTTCGTTTTGCGCTCCTTTGTCCGTCGAGCACGTTTTTCGGCGGGAGTTAGTTCACTGCGTGCACGAACGTCGGAGGAGGATGTAGGTGCGAGGACTTCCTCAGGTGCGAGCATGCTGGCGAACGAACGGGTCGAAGGAAGCGCGGATTCGAGGGAGGCGGCTGGGAGGTCTGAGACCGTCGTGATGGTCGCTTTCGGCTGTCACGCACATCCGTCAGTATGTATGCCGGAGGAAGAGAAAGATATGGAGGGAGAGCGAGACAAAAGTACCGGCTTAGGCACGTAGTGCGCGTTACACAGCGCATCTAGCTTGGAGCAGATGCCCT
>JBBPRP010000288.1:0-17747 GCA_038093135.1 Leccinum longicurvipes
CCCCATCGCTCGATGGACCCATGAACATTTACGTCCCGGGGAATCCCAAGGACCCACTCGACGGGGAGTTTGCGGCCATCGTGAACTCTATTCCTCATGGGCTCCTCATCGAACGCGTCGACCCACCCCTCAAGACGATACCGAAAGAAGGCGAAGAGATCAGGGCCTCGTATGCCTTTTCGAGCGCACTCTCAAGGAAAGTTGTTACGTGTCGGTTAACGACTTTGACGAGATCGGGACGTGCTGCCGGCGAAAACGCGTCGTCCAAGAAGGTCATGTGTCGTGTCGGAGGGGGTGAGTCATGTTTTCTTGCCCGTCCGCGACGGCGGTTGCTCATGTATGATGCGAATTATGTTGTATGGCAGGCTGGCAAGATCTTCAGCTTTACATGCTGAACCGTCAGGCAGGCATGTGACCATTCGAACGTCAGCCAAAATCCGTTCCGCGCTCGTCTCCCGAGAACAATTATCCTTATCGAATCGAGGCCCATGTGTCTTCCTATAAGTGAAAGCAACGAACAATCCTTCCACGAACTAGAATGCATTCGAACGACAACGATACCATTCACAACTGTATCACCTGCCATGCATATTTCTTTTCTTGTCCTCCTTTTATTAACTTTAATGCCATGGAAGTCTGTCATAAAGAATGCACCTTCCCATTACCATAACCTCCTTACTACTTTACGACATTTGTCTACTTCATTCCAGTATCATGACAACGTTCACGTTCAACCTTGTCTTCTTCCGAATCCGTCTCAAGACGGTTCTTGTCACGTCTGCAGTATATCATGTCGATCGTCGTGTTGTTTCGCGCTAGCTATGGGAAAATATGCTTTGCATCATACTCTTTATATGATTGTGTGGTAAGTATATGATTGAAGGCCGTGAATGCATGATAACAAAATCTGCTCTGCACCCGTCTCCGAGAACAATTATCCTTATCGTAAATCAAGGCCCATGTCTTCTTATCAATGAAGGTAATGAAAACTAAAACACATTTAAACAACAATGATAGCATTCACAAATTGTACATTGGTTGTCAAAACTACACACATAGGCCAATACAGCTAGTCCTTCTTGAGATGTATCCATCATGTTTTCCCACCTACACTGTCACCTATGGTACTGCTGATCCAGTACCACTAGTACTAGCAATTTGATGGCGATCAAAATTCTTCTTGACAATGTCCTAGCAACTAGTTAGTTAGTTTATATATGTGGATATACTTAGTGGCTTACAGTAAATTGGAAATTATCTGAGTTTCCATGAAGGGTGACAATAGAATATCCAACTTGCAAGTGTTGTCTTTCAATCCTTTTCCTCTTCTGAGTCTTTTTAGTAGTCTTTGAAGCTTCTTCATTCCTAGGCCCATAAGCCAGATTCTTAGCATAAGTATGTGCAAGACCTTTGACCTTTTCAGTAGGACCAATGAACAGTAACTTCCAGTCAAGGTGCTTTAGCTTTGGTGGACATGAGACCCAAAGCTTATCTACACCAGGCTGGGGACTCTTGTGGGTCTGAGAGGTTGATAATTGTACCATTAGAACATGCTTTTCAGAGACTAAAGCACCATCAATTCCTGGATAAGTTGATCCAGGATGCCAGTAGAAAGGAAGTGGCTGAGTCAGATCTTGAGCCATATGGTACATGTTACATTGAGGAGGAGTGTATAGTTCCTGATGCTCAGCTGTTGACCTACTAGCATTTGTCCAGTAAATTGTCATGGATTTTCCACCCTCAGCAAAGAAGGTTTTCATGAAGTTTTCAAACAGCCATCTTGCAGTTGCACTAGCATGAGGGTGGCCAGACATAGTTTCAAAAAATTGAATTTGCTGAGCAAGAGACTTTTCCATGAGGGCATTCCCCAAAATGGCAGCAACCCAATCAGTAGGAACAAAAGTCTTGGGAGTGATGCGTTCTTCATCTTTAGCAGGTCCAACAAAGAAAATGTGTGCTGGTGCCTCAAAGCTTGCAAGGTCATTGCTGTCAACTGCATGAAGAGCTCCACCAACATCTTCAGCAGCTTTTTTGGCACTTGCTACAGTAGCTAAATGATGGGATATTTCAAACTTTGGATCTTTGAGAAGATCCAATAGTGTTCGAGGAACACACCCCCATTTTTCTGCAAATGCTGCCATTTTTTCAGGGTCAGTTCCCATGACAAGGCTAAGAATGCTATCAATTGACAAAGACCAATGAGAATAGATGTCACATACGCAAAATTTCTAAGCTCTTCAACAGATGGAAGAGATACAATATAAAGAACCACAGAACATTGCTTTGTCCACTCATACCAGCGATGCTTGGAAGGGGAAGTTGACTGGAAAACTCGAGTACCAGCACGCCTAAATGCACGTGTTGGAGGCCCAACATCTACCCCTGAGTCTGAGAATGCCCAGATACCTTCATGTGCTTTCAAGGGATGTATTTGTGAAGCCATATGGGTTTCAACACCTTCTTCAGAGAATAGGATATAGTCATCATTTCTCCCATCCACTGGATACTGAACAGCCACAGGTTGCCTTTGACCAAGACATTCAACAATGGCATATGCAATAAATACTGATTTGCCTTAAAGGACAATAAGCAATTAAAGATTGATTTCACAAATAACCATACCTATGCCAGGTTGGCCTGTGAAACAGGCACCCCTCTTGTAGGGATGATTATTTTGTTTAAACAACTCCATAGCATCTTTATACTCCTGGAAGATAAAGAGCCTATCCACATCTGACTCCACTAATGGTTCACATAAGAGTTGAACTGCAGGAAAATGTCTCCCAAACTCAAGAAATTCCACAGTGCCAGTTGATGAACTAAACTGCTTCTTGAACATTGACTTGTTCCCCCAAACTTCATCTCTAAAAGCACAAAGTAAAGCAAGTTCTTCAGTTCCTAGTGTCATGGTAGGAACAGGTTCAGGTATGATCAGTGCAGGAGCGACACAGACAAGTGTAGGAGATTTGTGGGGAAGTGCGTGTAGATAGGAGTCAGAGCAAAGGAGAGGAAAGGTTTGAGGGGGAGTAAAGATGGAGGTGGATGGTTGACTTGATGTACTGGAACATAGAAGGTAACGCAATGACGTGGGTGAGCACACAAGCAACAGAGATAGAACAATAGAAGTACGAACGGAAACAACTGTGGCAATAGATAGGCGGGAGCAGCAGAAGGCACAACGTAGTGCGCTGGGACACAGGGGGGATACAGCGATGTGGGTGCACGGTGTAATAGCACCGCTTGATGCGCTGAAACGTGGGGCAACGCAGTGACGTGGGTGTGCGCACAGGCAACGCCGGAGATGGGACAGTTGTGGTAACAAACAGGTGGGACAGACAGAAGGCAGATTAATGCACCGGGATGCAGGAGCGACACAACGATGTGAGTGCACAAGGAAAGGCGCAAAGCACAGCTTGATGCACTGGGAGGTGGGCCCGATGATGTGACGACGTGGGTGCACGGGCCTACAGATGACGGAGATGGAACAATGGGTGGAATAGACGGGTGGGGATAGACAACAGAAGGTACGACTTCGTGTATTGGGATGCGGGAACGACAAAATGATGTGGGTGTGCAAGCAAAGGCGCGAACGATGCTGATCAATGAGGGGTTCGGAGCAAAGGATTAACGTGTGACTATGACTATTACACAGCTTGACAACCTGCTCGTGACGGCCGTCCCACTTCATTTCCCTGGTCCCGGCTCCAGCAAACGTGTAAATATATGCAATATTCGCATCGGTCTCGGAATAAAGATCCTCGTCTGCAATGTCGTTTTGCCAGCCTGGAAGACCTCTGATAGAGTGATGGACGGTCGCTGCATTCCTCATGGATATTCCCGCGTTCGTCACTGCCCGGCGCGTTGCTCGACGTTCAGCTCAGTCCCGAGTATGAGGATTCGTTGTATCGCGTCTCCTCTCCCACTGCCCGCGCTTGATTGTATAAAACCACCTCCGAATCTGAGCAACACAGCGGATCCTCCATCTCGGACACCGAAACAGGCATCCCTCACCAACACCACTGGCTTGACGCTTTCTCGCTACCACCACCACTCCCTCGGCCCCTCGCCCGCCTTGGCCACAAGCACCCTTATCTCCGCGTCTGCATCAAGCCTCTCCTTGACGCGAACAGACCAAAGTAAACACACATCTCTTTGCAATTTGTCTGGCCTCGAAGCACCTCGCGTCTGTTGGAAACTTACGTGAATCGATCTGCTATGCGTACTCATTACACAGAGGACGTCACGATCACCGTGAACTGCGCTCTGGCCACCAATATCCCAAGGGAGGGCAAAAGAGTCAGGAGTGAGTGTTCCATCGCTGAGCTCTCCTACACTGTCTCCGATGTGCAGATGCGCATATTCGGTTCATCCTCCCTCGTTGCCGTGCAATCCTACGCAGCACGGACGCCGCATAGAGATACAAGAAGTGCGACGCAAGTTCCAAGCAGAGGGCGTGAAAGCCAAGATGACTGGCGAAATCGACTATGCTGTCACGAGCGTGAAGAGCGCCTCGAGTCCATCGACCAAGGCGAGAGACATCAACGCATCCTTACCCCCCCCCTTCAACCTTCCGAAGACGAGCTTCATATTGGAACGTGTTGTCATGCCCAGAAAGTATGCTGCACTATTAGCAGAGTGGTATGCGGTGCAGCGGGACACCGGCACTGCCTTTGAGTTACTGAGACGCGTTGACGACGGGGCTCGATAGACCTATGAACCCGAGAATCCCAAGGACCAGCATGGCACAGAGTTCGCGGTCACCACGAACTCAATTCCTCTGGGCTCCTCATCGAACGCGTCGACGCACCCCTCAATTGACCTACGATACCGAAAGAAATCAGTGCCTTGTATGCCTTTTCGATTCTGCTCTCAGATGTCCTCGTAGCGGAGGGTAAGTTGTGTCTTCGTGCCCCTCCGCGACGACGGTTGCTCACGCGTGTTGTGAATTGCGTTGTAACAGGCTGGCAAGACCCCGTTACTTTATGACACTTCACTACTTCATTGTAGTATCATGATAACATTCAGCTTCGTTCTCTTTTGAATCTGTCCTTAAGATCCTTGCGTATCAACATATCCAGCCTTTAATTCAAGCCAACAGGGTATTTCAAACTCGATTTGTCTGGCGGGTCACTAGCTATGGTGGGAATATACTCAATCTTGAATATACTTGCACACTATCAGATTTTGTGACAAACAAAGAACACTCTTCACATATGATACGCAAATGTAAAAGCAGAGCACCACAACACGCCTAACTGGAAGGCATCTTGAGGCAGGACGTCCTAAGGCCATCACCACTCCATTTGGCGACTTCGACCAAGAGCTCGCGCTTCTTGTCAATGGCAGCAGTCGAACGGAGCTCGTACAGTGTGGCTGCGTGACATCGGTAAGCAGACCCATGGGCAGACCGCGATGCGTAACACACGCACAAAGGTTAAATAGGAATGGCTCTGCAACGACCACGGAAGAAGGTGACGTCTTGAGCGTCGCTTCGAGTAGATCGATGCCCTACTCCCCATTAAAAAAAGAATGTCCTATCGTATCAGTTTCTGAACTATATCACGTAGCGTGCCACCTCGTGCGTAGCGGCGTGCTGAAGCTCGTACGCACCTCTTTAATCCGACCCTGATATAACAGCGCGACAGCGAGATTGTTGACCGCCTGACCGACGATGCAACAGACGAACAGGATCAGCTCCCCCTCTATGTTTATTCAGTCCGCACGCACCCTGAAGTCCCCCGCGTCTTTGGTAACCACCTCTCGGAGCGCTTCTTCGGCGAGCGTCCAGTTGCCGGACGCCGCTGCCAGCAACGCCGAGTTCATGATGACGTCGTTCCCTGTGGCCGATGCAGCAATAGAAAAGTGCTCCTCCGCTTTCTCGAGGTTTCCGGAGAGGAGGTAGACTCGCGCGAGGGCCGAATGAAGAGCCGGAGAAGGTGCTGGCAAAAAATTGGGCGGGGGGCGGTGTGTGCAGAGCGGTGCGAGCAAGTTCACTGCTGCTTGGTAGTCCTGCGTGTCCAAACCCGCCGACGCGTTAACACACGACGGGCAACGTCAGCATACCCAAGTAGTGTCGAGAAGAAATAAAAAGACGTATGACGTACGTTCATCTCAATCATCTGGCTTGCGATGATCAGACAGACCCTCGCGACGCGTTCGAGCCACATGGAAAAGTTGGCTTTGGCCGTTGCGAGAACCTCGTCGCGTTCCTCTTCCTCCTTAGCTTGACCCTCCGTGTTCTCTTCGGAGCTTTGAGTGCCTTCAACATCACCTTCGCTCTCTCCCTCGCCTTCGTCTTCTGTGTCATCTTCACCCCCCTCTTCTTCTGTGTCAACTTTTCCCTCATCCTCATCCATGTCCTCTGGTCTGTCCTCGTCCTCGTCCCCGTCCGTCGCCGCCGCCGATGTGTGCGAATCCTCACCCGCCCTTCCTCCCGCTTTTACCACATCCCTCATTTCCCGCCGCTGCACGACTACCCGCGCCTCCACCCTCGCCCTCTGCTTGCACTCCGTTAAAATCCGACTAAGAGCATCAATGTATCCTAACGGATCTCCCGACCAGTAATGCACACGCGCGCGAAACACGGTCAGCTCAAACGGGTGCATGAGGTCGTATGCGTGCTGATGATGGCGCGCTGGAGCGTGGACTGTCGCGGGAACGGATGCACCGGTAAATGCGGGGGCTCCGGGGAGCGAGGATGGTTTCTGAGACGGTGTTCCCGGGAGCTGGGCGAGTCCGCTGAGACCGGAGGGGGAAAGGGGGAAAGGTGCCGTAGGGGCGGGGGAGGGGGGAAGGGGTGCGATCTGCAAGGAACCTGAACCGGGAAACGAACCAGGGACAGATGTCGCGGGGACGGCGTTGAGGACTGCAAATAGGTTGGTGCATTCAGCAGAGGCCTGGTTTGTCAGACGGAGGCGAGCAAGAGAAGAGAGACGAAGAGACCAGAGCTTCGTGGTGACGATTCAATTGAGCTAAAGCCGATGACGTAGATTAACACTCACATCCAAGATCCTTCCCAAATCCTCAGGGTCACTTGCTACAATCCTATCGCGTGCCATTCTGGCCAAGGCGCGCCATGAGTTCGACATCTACCCGAAACGAACAGGAATCAGTCCCTCTATCGTCGGTGTTAACGGCATAGTTGCTTTCATATTGAATAGTATCACGCTACATTCCGGGGATACAACAGTGAATAAGACCACCAACCTCTCAAGAACGCTGGGGTCGATGCTCGTACAGACCAAAGGAAAGAAAGGGAAAGTAAAGAAATAAAAGAACGCGTGCAGATACGGGAAACAGAGCTGTAATGTGAATGTGTATGAGGAAAATGTAGATAACGGGAAGCAATGCAAGTCAATGTCGAATTTGGGCGGCTTGAAAAATAGGAAGAGACTTTGCGCAAACAACTCACGACCATCTCGTGAACATCTCTCCCAGCATACTCTCCCACGACGTCTCTCCTCGGGCGTTGTTCAGGTGGGGCGTGCTTTGTCAAGAGAGGATTGAGAGGATCGGTCTAGAAAGGAGTAAGATTAGCTCAGAGGTCGAAACGACAGGGGAGACAGTACAGAAGGGTGGGCGCGGACGTGGTGACACCGACTGGTCATTCGTGTTACTGCCTCGAAAGGGGGGGTGGCCGCAGAACGGCATTTGAACATAGAAGCAGTGAGAATGGGGCTGGGAGTACGACAGAGTCGATTGGGAAGGCATGGATGCTAATCTACTCCCCGAACGAGGCAATAACACCGATGCAGACGATGACAGACGGGATCCTGAGGACCACCGGGGCGCCAGCCACCACACCAAGGAATGGGAAAGTGGGAAAACAAGGCGTACATTTGGAATAGGAAGGAACATACTCGGCGCAGTCAGGCGAGGGATGACGGGCGCGGGGCTTGCGGTAGTCGATCTTATCGGGTGCGCTAGGGTGGCCAGGGGGGGCGAGAGGGGAGGGGCGGGCGTAGGCTTGTCGGGGGTCGGAGGCAGGGATATTTCCTCGTCGCGAGGAAGGGGAGGAGGGTCCGACGCGGCATGATCGTGCTTTGATGGAAGAGGAGGAGGAAGAAGTGACATCGGGGGAGTCAAGGAGATGGTTGGAACGCTATCGTGCGCGCGATCGGAGATTATGTCGGAGTGCAAATATACACTGTCAAACGGAGAAGAGGACCCCGAAACCGACTTTTTGCCGTCGGAGCCAAATGCCGAAGATACAAGGGTACGAGCAGTGTCCGAATTCGACTCTCTGCTCAGCTGTGGTTGTGACTGGTCCAGAGAGTCAGCGCAGTCGCGCCATGAAGAATGCCCTTCAACAGACGATACCGTTCGATCTGATCGAATGTCGATGACGTTCAAGTACTCTCCTTGTGAAGTCCCGTATGTCTGGCGCTCGTCAGCCGCAGCCCGCCCTCCATTCCGATATGACCAGTGCGTGCCGCTGCTCGGGCCGCTGCCCGTGGATTGTTGATGGCCGGATGAGGGAGCACCTCGCACCGGCGGCCCGGGAGGCGCAGAGAAAAGTCTATGACGTTTTCCTTCTCTCTTGACCTTGTTATGAAGTTGCTTTGGTGAAGTGGACACACTACGGGAACGGATCAACGAAGCGAACCGACTTCGCTCTGGAGTGCTGGGAAGCGAGGACATCGAGGAAGACGACAAAGAAGAGTCGTCAAGATGAGAAAGGCCGTCGGCGCTAGAGGACATGGCTCCGTCATCGTAAGTGTCAGTGGAATAGCTCGCTTTCCGCTTGCGTCTGTGGGAAAATCTGCGTTTGACGTCTTGTACGAATTCTCTGACGGATTCTTTGACGTGCATCGCAAGCACAGCAGAGGGAGAAGTGGTGCGATTGAGAGAAGGGCTGTTTGGGGCGAAGTGCCAAGAGGGAGCGTGTTTGGACGAAAGGAGTCGGGCAGTCTGAACTTAAAGTGGATGGCTGGAACGGAAAGAATAAATGATCAGCGCACCAAAGCGACCAGATAATCGGACGACTCACCTGAGTATACAGGAGGAAACTTCGTCCACGTTGTAACAGTGTGGGAGTGAGGATTTATAGGGTTGGGCGTATTACACGTTGTAATAGTAAATTAACGTGGTAATTCAGACTAACAGGAGCTCGAGATAAAATGTGGCGTCAAGGAAGAGACTCTGGCATGACCCGACGGAGAGGAGGAAGGTAGTTGATACTTTGACGGGGTGGGGTTATCAGCGGAAGATCTCGCCAAGCAGAGGCAACCTCTTTATACCTCGCCCGTCTGTTCGGGTCGCTGTCCTTCTCTTTAAGGAAGCGAACTAACCAATCATACTGCGGGCGCCCAATGTAACCACATTGTGGGCACGACAGACTCATCAGCCGGGAAGATTATCCGTCAATCTGCAACAATATGATGGGATCCCTGGCAGACTGCTACTCGTTTGGCCTGGAATAGGTCAGTCACCTATCCAGCCACTACTGGGGGCTTATCTGGAAATTGCCGAATTCTCCAAGGAACACCGCTACATCAGCGAGCTTACGTTCGACTTGAACGTTAATTAGCGTGAGAGATGTTGACGACAACACACGAAGTTTTTCAAACTTGACGACCATACGTATTTCTGGGAATAGACAGCCCGGGCCAAAGGCGGTCCGATGGTCCGCCGTTGGAGCCGCCGTTGCATCGGCAAGTTCTTGCTCGTAGAGAACAAACTCTGAGAGTTCCAGTGGCGTGCTCTCACGCCACTCCTTGTGAGATCAAGGAGTAGACCTTCGAAATCTTCACGGCACCTGGCCACACCGCCACCACTCCTGCAGACTGTCTGTACTCCCCATTTACAGCACCTCATCTTTCAAGATCTCACCGCCAATCTCATTTGAATCGTATCAATCCGATTACTGATAGCGAGACTAGCAGGCCGCCTTATCTCTTATCTTTTCCATAAAGCGGGGTCCAACCCCACCATATTTTCGTACTTGTAAGGTTATATATAGACTTCATAGCACGCTTGGTCTTTCGTCGGTGTCAGTCTGAGACTCAGCTTTATTGTACAAAACTATGAATGGCATATGGCCGTTGTGGGCCCCCGCTGCACAAGTTCACCACGGAACATTGGATCATTATCGGAGCACTTAACTCCTGGTCAGCTGAGTCTTTGACAAACAAAATAGGAAATGGGCGGCGCAATTTATTATTATTTTTGGGTGCCCACGTCAAGCGCAACGCCATGTGCTACTCGCAGATATGATGGAAGTTGCGTATGCCGTATCCTTCATACGTACATACCTGTGCCTCCTACCGGTTATGCTAGCTTAGCAAACCGCCCGAGGAGTTATTCGTAATAACGAGGAGGTCCCCAGTGCCATGCCTGACAGACTGACAGTGGCCTGGTCACAGAGACGATCGTGGATATCGATATCTCACCGCGACAGGAACATGGGAACCTGTACCTTCGGAAGTAGAGAGTCGCCGTACTAGTACATCAGGTACCATAACACTAGCACGCCGATTCACAAGGATGCAAACAGAATTTGTGCAGGCCCGTGAGTTGTCCAGGGCGGCTGACAGAAGCAATATGACGTTGCAGCAAGCTTATTGAGCGCTGATACTTAGTCTCGAGTCTGCAGCCTGTCTAAATCCTATTTAAACGGTCCACAGGTTGAGTCTGATTGTCACAGCATGTATCCGCTGTCGAACGAATGGATGAGTGACAACGTATCGCCGGGAACAAATGAAACATTCTCATGATTTGACTGGGTGTTAAATCCCTGTATCTTGAATCCAGATTCCCGAGTCATGGGAGCTTATCTATTCGTTAGATATGAATAGACGCCCCTGTTGAGTCTAATACGCACTGCGCAGATGATTCCTAGTTGGGTTGTTTCGCGATATGAACGGGTCCTCCCATTAAGTACAATCTTTCCTTAGGTATATATCTTGACACTATTCGTCAGAAAACCCGATGAACGTTTTCCAGAGAAAAAGAAAGCATAGTTACCTTGATTTATCAATGTGAAGATGCTGATAACAAATAAAGTTGGTGTTGTCAAAAATTGGGTGTTTGTTTGGCAAAAGCTTCCAAAACAAACAAGCTGCAATTGACGCCTTGAACGTGACGCACGGTGAAGAACTTCCATTAACTGGCAGTAAAGACAATGTTTGGTCCGATTTTTATCTCCTTAGCGACCATTTCCCTATTTCACGGTGCGTACAAAGAAATATATCTCACCCGAACACGATTTCATGACGCTTGCAGCCGCATATTCTGCATACGAACGTGAGTGTCAGGCGACTCCACAAGCGTTGGCCGGATTCTCTAAACTACTCAAACAGACTTGTCGCGTCTCAAAGCACTCGGAAAGCCTGAAGGATCTCTACCACTGAACGTTAGTCCCGGTTGTATAAGTAATCTTATAGGTCCAGCTCTCAACCGATCTGCCAAAAGATTGTGTACGAGAGCATCTTTGCACTCATTCTAGGAACTCTTGGCGCTTCTCTCAATGCTCCACCTCTCAAAGACATAACTTGGGCCAGCGAAATGAAAAAGAGGTGGGTGCCAAGTAACGCGTATGAGCCATGTGTAATGATCAATCACTTCAGAACTATTGACGAGATGGACTCCCGGATAGGTTTCGCAAACCATCACTCTCGAGGGAAGTCGTTCCTCGTGCCATTACCCTCAGAGCAATCATAATATCAGTGTTACGTATGTACTCAATACCTACTTCCGATAACAAACGTGAATACGAGTGTCACTCAATCATCGTCGTCATCGTCACCAGCCTTCTTCTTTTTCTTCTTCTTTTCTTTACGTGCTTTACGTTTCTCCGCTTTCTCGACAGCCTCGTCCATGGCCAGGAATTCGCGTATAGAGGGGAGAGCAGACGATTCGAGGGGTTTTAGACGCATCTCTTGTGGCTCTTCGTCTACTGCTGTCACCTCAAGAATGGGTGATGACTTTTCTGGTGGGATGGAGGCTGGCCTGGCCTCGAGTCCAGGTTCGTCGAACCAACCTTTAATACTAGCAGTAGGAACAGCAGAGGTGGCCGCTTGACCCGTAGACTCCGCTCTTGTTTCTTCTGTGTCACGGTGCTCCTCCTCGGAATCCATGTCAACTGGGAAGCCCTCGTAATCGCCAGCGCCAGCGAAGATGTCAAAGTCTTCATCTAGTGGGGTGGGCTCTAGTTCCGGGGGTTTTAGTGGCATCTTGGAGGACGACGATTGGGTGGTGTCGTGTTCCGGAGATATAGCGGGTGTTTCCTCGATCTCTCTTTCTCTTGTTGTGGGCAGTACAGGAGCATTCACGACTTTCTGCTTCTTTTTCCTTGCAGCCTCCTTTACATTGTTAATCTTTCTCTTCTTCGACTTTTCCTCCGTTTGTCCGATGGGTTTAAAACCAATAGGTTTAAACTTTCCAGCCTTCTTCGCTTCCTGGAGGGTTGAGCTCTCTTCCACTGGCTTTGCGACGACTGGTTGGTCAGCTGGCCCATCTCTATTTTGTCGTTTTGTCTTTAGGTCGCGGATAATGTCTTCTCGAGTACGCTTCCTCTGTCCTGGAGGTTCAGACGCGGAGGTAGCTTCTGTAAACGCCTGTTCGAGTATTTCATCGTCTTCTGCGGATGTAACGGCCCGTGCACGATTTTGTTCGAGAAGAGACATATCGAGGCCTTTTACTAGGATGGTATGTTGGCTATCACCACCAAGATACTTGCGTTGTTGATCGATCTGTAAATACTTTAATAACAGCCGCACAGTGAGAGAACAAAAGAAACACACAGCGTCCTTGTCCTCGTGGGCGACCCGTCTTTCGAAATCTTCCAGTACGGCCTCAACCTAGAGCAGGGCATGAGATAATAGAGCCGCAGTCAGAAAAGAGAAGACGTACTTGAGCATAATCGTTTCCTGTTCCGTCTCTCCTTTCTGCGGCACGATCGCGATATTTGCTTTCAGTTTTCTTTACCTTGCGAGGTTTGAACGTTGGCTGGGACGACGAAGCAGCTTTGCTGAGAACAAAAGTGAGTGGGATCCAGCAGTGGGAGGTGAGTGTGACAAACGCTTTCTGGGGTATGGTGTTTGATGTCGTAGGAACCACATGTTTGCCGTTAGGTTGTGATCCTTGTGAGCCCGCCAACAAGTTTCGGAACGCATCCTGGTTCAAAGACTCGTCCATATATGACGTTGTGGGGTTGCTCCAGGACGTACCTGATCCATGTTGGAATCTAGGGAGGTGAGTAGAACATGTCCATAATGACGGGTTCGGCGATTTCCTGGCGTTGTTTGCTGTTGTTAGGATCAGAAGCTTTTACCATTTTTTATCGTTATTAGTCAGCATTTATTAAATTTGGTTATTTCATTTTCAAGGCACTCTCCGTCGGAAGAAATTTTTGCAGTGTTCCGTGGTCGGAGGTCGAAGGAGCATTTTCCTCTTGCATTTCTAACCTCTTTTTTTTTGGCCGTGAACCTCGCCTTGATTTTTTGGGGTCCAGACAAGCCTCCGACTTGACGTTCGGCATTTCTTTTTCATATCGATTTCGCTGAAATCACCTGCCCGAATCACTTGGATACTATCAGGGGGACCGTTGACACCCCCGATCCGATATAGATTAAAAAGATGTGTCATATGCTCATTCTCTCTCATCGTGCACTGTCGAATCCCACCGTGCGTGGCACAAGCAGGCTCTTAAGGTTCACTCGGTTTCATACACGAACGTGTTCTCGTCTCCCTCAATCTCCACCCACCCGTATCTTCTCCCCGTCTCTTCCAACGGCCCCACCCGTTTGTGCAATGACGCCGACCCCATGGACTCCGAACCAATATCCGCCCGCTCGCCGTTCCGACCACGTGGACGTGTACAAGAGCGCAAAACAGGGCGAAGTCCGTGTTGCCGATCCCTACCAATGGCTTGAAGAACATAGCGATGAGACCGATTCATGGACCTCAGCGCAGGACGCCTTCACTCGAGCTTACCTTGATCAAAACTCTGACCGCGCGAAATTAGAGAAAGCCATCAGAGCAAATACGGATTACGAAAAGGTGTGATAAATCATGGCTTTGTGTGCCATCGCGCGGTTGACGATCGCATCGTTCGCAGTTCTCTGCCCCAGTTCTCATGCACGATGGGAGATGGTACTGGTACTACAACAGCGGCCTTCAAGCCCAATCAGGTTTGTCGCTTTGGCTGGGGTAATGTGCAATGCGCTGACATCGGTCTTTCTCAGTCTTGTGGCGATCGACCGGTGAAAAGTTGCCAGACTTCTCCAAGGATGGGGAAGCCAAAGGCGAAGTTTTCTTCGACCCCAACTTGCTATCAGACGATGGTACCGCCGCCCTTGCTGTTACTGCCTTCTCACGCGACGGCAAATATTATGCCTATGGAGTCTCTCTTTCGGTAAATCCCGTTATCGTATCTGCTCGTTTTTCACTTCAGGGCTGACTCAACTGACTGACTGCAGGGTAGTGACTTTTGCACGATATATGTTCGTGAGACTAGCAAACCGCTGGCCGCTGTCGATGGCAAGCGCATGGACCACCACGAAAACCGCCTCAGCGACGAAATTCGGTTTGTTAAGTTCTCGTCGATTTCATGGACCCATGATTCCAAGGGATTCTTTTATCAGGTATGTTGACCGATCATGGTCCCAGATCTACTTGCGGTCGCACCACTGGCAGATCTAACAGCCAGATCTGACCCGCCTTTTGACAGAGATTTCCAAGCCGCGAATCGCACGGGCTTGCTACGGAAGACAAGGCTGGCACTGAAACAACCGGAGATAAAGATGCGACGCTCTACTACCACAGAGTTGGCACCTCACAGTGTCAGTCCGTTCGCACCTACTTGCGAACCAAGGATGACTGAGAACATGGTCGCTTTATGTTTCACGTGATTGCAAACGTTTCGGCTTCTAGCGCAGGACGTGTTGGTAATTAAAGATGCCGAACACCGGGAATGGATGTGGGGCACATCTATATCGGAGCTAGATGGGAGATACTTGTTCTTGAGTGTGTCCAGGGACACTGCTAGGGTGTGTGCTTTCTTTCTTTCTTTCTTTCTTTTCCCCTCTTACCTTGTCGTTTATGTGAATACGCGCAGAAAAATCTTCTCTGGGTCGCAGACCTGCAAGAAAATGAAATCGGCCAGAACATCAAGTGGGAGAAGTTGATAGACGAATTTGAAGCAGAATATGATGTGTAAGTTAGTCTTCACTACTTACTACGGCCGCCAACGGACCAACGATATCCCCAAAGGCTTGCCAACGACGGGACGAAGTTGTATCTTCACACCAACCAAAATGCCCCGAAATATAAAGTCATCACGATCGACCTCGCTGATCCCAAGCGCACACAAGTAGATTTGATACCCGAAGAAAAAGACGCATCGTTGAGCGACATCGCAGCAGTCGGCAAGGACAAGTTTGCTCTCGTGTACAAGCGCAACGTTAGTAATTTATTGCTATCCGAGTCTAGTATTCCCTGACGCCCCATGTTATGTCAGGTCATTGATGAAATATACCTCTATTCCCTTACGGGGAAAAAATTGGCTCGCATAGCTCCATCATCTGTCGGAGCTGCTGAGGTGTATGGTCGCCGTGACCGCCCGGACGTCTTTGTTTCCATGATGGGCTTCACCAATCCAGGTATCATTGGGCGCTTCGATACAGATGATTTCAATACTACAGCATCCGTGGAGTCTGCGTGGAGCATATACCGTACAACTGACGTGAAAGGCCTCCAGCCTGATGAATTTTCCACAGAACAAGTGTGGTACGAATCCAAGGATGGGACCAAGGTCCCAATGTTCATCGTGAAGCACAAGAATACCAAGACCGATGGTACTGCGCCCGCCATTCAGTACGGTGAGCCTTGCATTCTGTTTGAATGCTGGTAGGACGCGAATTCATAGGGCGAAATAGGCTACGGCGGATTCAGTATCTCGATCAATCCAAGCTTCAGCCCTGCGATCCTTACCTTCCTGAAATCTTACGGTGCTGTCTTTGCCGTACCGAACATTCGAGGAGGTGGTGAGTTTGGTGAGGAGTGGCACAACGCTGGGATCAGGGAACACAAGGTCAACCGGCGTTTTTAGAAGATTCGAGATTGTTCTGACCGTTTATAAAGATCAATGTCTTCAATGATTTCATTTCGGCCACGTAAGATTGACATCTTTCCCATTAACGATGCCTCACACTAAATTTCCTTGTCTATCGATATAGCGAGTACTTGGTGACGAATAAAATCGTGGCTGCGGATAAAGTTGCCATCAATGGTGGCTCCAACGGAGGAAAGGGGTTCCGCAATTTGTTTCATGATGTTCTGACTGTCGTTCTATAGGCCTCTTGGTCGGTGCTTGCATCAATATTGCCCCGCAAGGCACGTTTGGCGCTGCTGTCGCAGAAGTGGGAGTGATGGATCTACTCAAGGTATGTCAACTCCCCAGTTACTCCGACTATCCGGCCCAATTGACGTGCCTTTCTGTCGAGTTTGCGGACTTTACCATCGGTACGGTATATACGCCGTTCTACTGTAATCATGAAACTCTGATCTTGCGATTGCAGGCAAGGCTTGGACGGCTGATTATGGCGACCCGCATGATCCCCAGGATTTTGATTTCATATACCCCATATCACCACTTCACAACGTACCCAAGGACAAGACGTTGCCGCCCGCGTTATTGATGACCGCTGATCGTATGTATAGCTGTCGTCTGTCAATTATGACTCACTATCTTGATGTTTTGAAGACGATGACCGTGTCGTCCCTCTACACTCTTTCAAGCTTGCCGCGACCCTTCAGCACACACTGCCCCACAATCCACATCCGCTTCTGATACGGATAGATAAAAAGGCAGGCCATGGCGCCGGTAAGGCCACTGAGAAACGGTAAGTAAGCCTTCGGGTGATGATGCTGACACGGATTGATAATCACATCACTTACAACGCACTTTGATCTATATCAGCATCCAAGATGCCGCTGACAAGTGGGGCTTCGTCGCGCAGTCTCTTGGACTGAAATGGCAAAATGAAAGTTGATTGCGAATTTCGGGGTGTTCTATACAGTACGATACTATGAGAGTACACGCGATCAATTAGGAGCTTAGGTGCCGAGGGTACCCGCTTCCTATGAAATATGATATATTCTCTGAGCGTATGGTAGATACCGTGGACCCGCGGTAAGTTGAGCCTCGGAATCCATGTCCTCCAAGGGGCGAAATTAGGGTTAATTTCCTCATGCAGGATCGTTCAAGTGGGAAGAGATGTCAGTTTTCAGGTCGCGTGCAGATTTCTGGCGTGGAACAGGCGCTGTGAGAGTCAATGTATCAGCGTTCGCGGAACAAATAAGATAAAAGGATCTTTTGTCATAATGAAGGGTGACGGACCGTTAGTGTTCTCTGTGACGTAAAATTGTCGTAGAATCATGATCGCGTCTTCTCGCAAATATCCGCCAGTGGCTTTGTACGAAGGGTGTATGGGGTGCTGAAGGCTGTGGAATCATGGAAATCGATCATTACCGATCCTATCGCGTCCTTCCTCACCGCTGGTTCACTCCCAGCACGCTCCCGCATCCACCGAACTTGTCGTTTTCGCATCCGTAGAACACTTGACGGACACCTAGCTGACGCAGAGCGGATGCGCACATGATGCATGGCTCGACGGTCACGTAAAGCGTCGTGTCAGCGAGGGGATACCGAACGGTCGAGGGAGGCGGCGTAAGCGACGGATCCCCGAGGATGAGATCGATGGCTTCGAGTTCGGCATGCCTCGATGCCTGCGCAGACATGAGCG
>JBBPRP010000289.1:0-17731 GCA_038093135.1 Leccinum longicurvipes
CTCTTTTCAGGGTCGATTACTCCGGAAGAGGGGAATTGAGTGAAAGACAACAGAAGGTACGGGCAGATTCAAGTATAGACCGCACCAGACACCGAACAGATATCTATTCACGAACGCTTTAGCTTGCCCAGGTAATATCCTCGTGCGTTGATGAGGTACCGAAGGTCACCATAATCATTGTCCGCAGATGCTCTCCAAGCTCTCAAAATTGGCTGAAGAATACAACGTTGGTAATCCGATTTATCTTGGATTCTACGTTGACTACCCCTCATATAGATCGCAGTGCTTATTACGAACCAAGTTCAATGTACCACCCTTAATTCTTTCATTCTCCTTGGCATCTAACAACCTCATAGCCGATCCTGGAGCAACCATGACCTTTGTGGCTGGTGGTGCCTTGAAGCCCGTCGGGGGACACGTTCTTTCACACTCTTCGGCAACTCGTATATTTCTACGAAAGGGTGCGTCATCAGAATTACTGAGAAGCAAAAAGAAGCCCATGTACCGAGCTCGACACAGGTCGCGCGGAGGAGCGTGTAGCTAAGCTGGTTGACAGTCCTGATCGCCCGGAAAGCGAAGCCTCGTATAAGCTAGATGAAGGTGGCTGGACAGACGTCTAAATATCCATCCTTCGTAAGCGGCGGCATCTCATTTCGTCAATGATGACTGCCGTCTTTCTTGATCCCCATGCTGAACCTCGGCCATCGTAACAAAGATGTCCTCACATTGGTGTGTACGATCGGCACGAAATTCATTCCGGTTTTCTTGGCGGTAGTAGATTGCAGTCACTGCGAGTGTTTACTACTTTAAATCCAGAGCTTAGTTAATTACAAGCCATTCTCATCTGAGCCCGTCGGCTATCTGGTTGAAGCCTCTCAGGTGTTTAGACACTCAAAAGTCGAGATGACAATTCAGTGTGTTGCCACGGGATGTCAATGGTCTACACTTTGAGTGACATACACCTACTTACGTGGGGTCCATAGGTAGGTGCTCAAAACCCGGAGACTTGGAATGATCGTCTCGTGATGGCATATCGTATCACTCGGAGACAAGGTAATGACAATACGGTCGCTCCTGGAGGTGTAGACTGCCATGACAGCAAGTCCTCCCGCTCCCCCCAAAACTGCTTCTGGTGGTGGAGAGTGAACATTAGGAGGAGTCACCGGAAGAACAGAGGAAGATGATGGGGTCAAAATTGGCATGATCGCTGGCTCGAGTGGAGAAACGTGTCACAAGCGAATTCACGTTCAAGTTAAAGATTGATGAAAGGTCACCGTTCAACTTCGGGCTCAAGTGTCTGGTAAAATATCAACAGCTTGAAGAGACGCAAATGTTTGACTCCGACATGAAAACGATATCGATAACGGCTACCACTGGGGATTCTTCAATTCCACAAAAGGTGTGTGGTCGTGATGGCGCAGGGGGCGTAAAGCAATATTAAATTACTCTGAAAAGGATATATGAGTCGAGTATGCTGTTCCGAAATTGTGGAACAAGTCGACGGTCAAGAACTTCGTGCAGCAGTACCAAAAATGCAATCTTGAATTTCAAATCTAACCGACCACCGTGATCTACGTCCCATAGACTACAGGTAACTTAGAGCAGGCCTAAAAAGCCTTGGTTGATTTCGTTTGCTTAACTAAGTCACCGAATGACGTACTGTAAGAGTCGCAGCTTGTGCGCGTTCAACGCCGAAGACTCTACCTTGAGCACGTCCTTGACACAGACGTTCCTGCTTGATATCCAGGTCCATTGCATTTGCGACTTCGCCTTCGTGATGCCATCCTCAGTAGCAAGGACATCCATTGCTCCTTCGTTGCCGGCGACGCATACTTACATTACGCGACGAGTCCGTAGAGGGGTGCTAGGTAGACCCCTTCGATGACGTTGACATCAGCGGACTTGATGGGGGAAAGCAGAAAACGGACGTTTATGGTTCCTGGTGCTGGATTCGGGAAAGTGGCCGCCCAAAGAATACCGGACGGTTCACTGTTTATGCTGTACACTATGGTTCTCTGACCGAAATGAGTTATTGAATTTCGGAATGCGCTTGCGGAGAGAACAGCGACATTGCTGGATAGGTAATTCCGTCAACAATGCAAGCGATATCCGGAATCAGCATCGCGTCAGGCTACTAACCAGATCGAGCATGTACAAGAAGAGGAAGCCGTGACTGGTATGTCAGTAGGGTTTACAGATGATTATCGTTGTGGATCTTCAGTACTTCTAGTTCTCAATTTCCGCATCACTTACCATTGATAAAAGGGGCGTCGAAGTTGGCTTTTTGACGAAGGCGGGACTGAACTTCTGGTTGTCAATGGAGCGTTGACTGTTCGACTAGTAGGAGTTGGATCCACGCCGAACTCTCTGGATTTCGTAACTACGTTTTATCTGAAGTTATGAAGAGCCGGAGGTGAATTCGTCGGACTGTCAGAAAATTCTAGTACGTACCGTTCTAGTACCTCTTGCTATAATAGCCGATTTTTTTTTGTTCTGCTAGTGGGAAAGCGTAAGCTGCATAGAAGCGTTGTCTCTTCGTAGTCGTTGGATATGCCAGGTCCAGCGACTACAAAGAGACGAAAAGTTGTCCCTGCTACATGGTGAGGGTGGTCCTGCCAGTGTCCAACTTTATCTTGAGCATCCTCAGCTTTTCTCCCTCTGAGTCTACTTGCAAGACGGACTGCACATTGGAATCCTTGGCCACCGCACATCACGATCGTGCAAAAGGCGAGCTTACCCGCGGACGCGGATCCGTGGGAGCGGTGTGCGGTTATCGATCGGATGCCACCGGCAGTACAACCGGTGTTTTCCTTTCCGCTCAGACGCCTTTTGTGAAACGATAGAGTGATGGCGTTGGTGGTCGAGGACTTGGACCTTGCCAAACGAGGGAAGGATAAAGCACAGTGTCGGACACCACTGTCGGGATGCTCAACAAGGACGGGCGGTCCTATGAGGCCACGGGATTGGTGGATGCGTGGCACAGAGGGGGCTCGTTGAAGTTGCTTTCAACCAGCGGAATAAGCAACTTGAGTAACCCCTATTATCATATCAGAATTGAAGGGGATAGAGATTGACCAGGATCGGATTGTACGGGTCTACCAGTGTGACCTCGATGACACGCAGAATGTCATTCCGACTCCTGAACGAACATCCCAACAAGGTACTCGGCCGATTCAGAGAAATATTTCGAGCGGCGCTACAAAGCATGTGAATACGGTATGCCATCTTTGATGTCCATTAGAGCCGGCCCGAGATCATTTCGATCAAGAAATTATTGCTACACATCCCCACGAGGCTCACAAAGGTGAATCTTAGGTTCAGCTGCTGTGGGGCCTGGCAAGCATAACTTGAAGGTACCCACTCCGGTTTTATTGGTCCGCTGTAAGGTAAGACCGCCCGCCGCTCAATGTTACGCCAAAAGGCAGCATATTGAAGCTTGTAGGCTTGCACGGGCGCATCGTCCATTCGCCCATGCAAAATCCTGCACTCTCACCGGTTGGGCCGCGGTCAACCGCTCCCACGGGCTCAAGCAACTCACGAACGCGACATGTGGCACACAGCAAGGGAAGTAGCACACGTTCGTTTCGTATTCTCACCATGCTCCGCATATATATCGACTAGTATCCAGACAGCGGTGGCTTGCAAAACAATCTCTCTACGTTAACATGCTGATTGTCGTGACCGCGTTGTTATTCGTCGGCATTGTTCACGCGTACTCTTCCTTGCCATCCCTTTACCCTAATATCGAAGCATGCGTCGACTTGCCACTACAATACTCTTGCGAAAATACCACCGCGATTACCAATACATGCTGCAACGTTAGCCCAGGGGGGCTTGTGTTGCAAACTCAGTTTTGGGACACTTATACTGGGTTGGAGGAGTTCGGTCAACTGTTGCCTCAGGGAAGCTGGGGTATCCACGGGTTATGGCCGGACAACTGTGATGGGTGAGCAAGCGGAGCAAATGTTATCCTTGAGTCTACTGACTCCATGAAGCACCTATAACCAATACTGCGATCCGTCGAGAGAGTACAACGGTTCCAACGTTCGGACTTTCATTGAAGACTTTGAACGATTTGATCTATTGAAGTACAGTGAGTAGAAGACGCAAGGGTGTGGGATAAGTGAGTGGTTGCTCACGCCACCAACAGTGGAAACCTTCTGGATCAACCAGGGTGCGCCAAATGACGAATTCTGGGCACACGAGGTCCGTGGCCGTCCGAGTGAACATTGTTACTTTCAACTAACAAGATGACAGTTCTCCAAGCATGCAACGTGCACCTCGACGTTTGATGTTGCTTGCTACGGACCTGATTATCAGGAATACCAGGAAGTGGTCAATTTCTATGAGACTGTAGTGAAGGTGTTCCAGATGTACCCAACTTACGATATACTAGCTGCGTGCGTACCGCCTTGTGAGGTTTCCATGTTACTGAACGTTTTTTCAGAGCCGGGATTCTCCCCTCAAATACAACAACGTACAGCCTGGCCCAGATCACTAATGCGTTAGTCTCCCAGACTGGTGCAATCCCCTACCTTGGATGCGTCAACAATGGAACTGTTCTTGACGAGGTTTGGTACTACAGCCATGTCTTGGGCACGGTGAGGTCTGCGCTGACAGTGCTTGAACCGACTTGACCTTTAAATCACAGGAACAATACGGGAATTTAAAACCAGTCAATTCAACTGATCCGTCGAGTTGCAACAACGATGGTATCTGGTACTACCTCCGCACGAATGGGTCGGAGCGTATAGTTACGTACTAACCGTGGAGTCTGGACGGTGAAGTATTTACGGTATCCGGACATGTAGTGGTATGGACGAATGACAGTACTCCCTACATACACTCATCCGAGTCAGTGCCATCAATATTAATTGTGTTTGATGCGTGTGTTGTCTATTTCAAATAGATACTTATTTGGTTAATGACCACGAAGAGTCATGTGACCGACACGACGCGACGCGGTGCCAAACATGTAAAAACAATTTCATTGGTCCGTCTATGCGAAACGTCATGGTATTTCAAGTGCGGGTCCCTTCCTTCGTCTCTTCTGCCATCTGCGACTTTGGACATGACTATTCGACTTGATCTCAACGCGCCCGTAGCAGAATCAAGCACTCGAAGAGCCCTCCTAGACATTTCGCTTGCAGTGGCTAAGTGCAAGAAAATTGTGGTGGTCACTGGAGCCGGCATCTCGTGTTCGTCGGGGATACCTGTGAGTCATCGTCTGGTATCCAAACCTTTGTAAAAATACTGACGCCTCATCAGGATTTTCGCTCGTCGGATGGACTGTACGCGCTCGTTAAGCAGCAACACCCCGACGTTGTGTTGAAGGGTCGGGACCTCTTCGACGCGTCGTTGTTTCGTGACAAGACTTCAACGGCTGTATTCTATACTTTCATCTCTCAACTCAAGTACCGCATCGACTCTTCCACTCCCACTCCCACCCATCGTTTCATTAAAACCCTCGACACCAAACAGAGGCTGCTGCGCTCCTACACGCAAAACATCGATGGCTTCGAGGACAAGGTTGGACTTCGTAGTAGCTCATGTCAAGTAAATTCGTCTGGTAAAGGCAAGTCAAGACTGAGAGCCGCCGAAGTGCGCAATGTTCAGCTACATGGTGACATCCACCGTGTCCGGTGTACTTTGTGTTCCGAAGAACTACCTTGTACAGAGGGCTACCTGAGCGTGTTCAACCGAGGGGAGGCTCCGGATTGTCCAGAATGCACGTTACGTTGTAAGTATAATCAGCCATGGTATGAGTTGGACCGTGCTAATTATTGTGTTTCCCCAGCGGAAGCGCGTTTGGCTAGGTCTGCCCGTCCTCTCAAGGTTGGCACCCTTCGCCCGGCGATCGTGCTATATGATGAAGTCCATCCACTCGGGGAGGATATTGGAATGATCCAAACCCAGGATATTACCCGAAAACCTGACATGCTTGTCATCATGGGCACTTCCCTGAAAGTCCATGGGCTCAAGAAGCTCGTCAAGGATTTCGCGAAAGCTGTTCACGCTTCGAAGCCACCTATCACGGGTACTTCAAGATCGAGCAAGAGCTGGCAGGGCAAGGTCGTCTTTGTGAACAAGACTCCGCCAGGAAGCGAGTGGGAGGATGTGATTGATTATTATGTTTCTGGCGAAACGGATGAGTGGGTAGAAAGGGTTCTCGAGGACTGGAAAAAGATGCGACCATCAGATTGGGAGGTTCAGCAAACGCTGGATGTTGACGGTGTGTTTAAAGTTGGGAAGGAGTCGGCGTCTGCGATCACGCAGAAAAAGTGTAAGTCCCCGGTCCTCTTAGTCGGACACCTTATTGAACATGTGTTACAGCTGCCGTACGTAGGCGGAAATCATTTGGGGAGAATGCTCACGAAGAAGACGAGACGGTGTTTGCCACTACCGCTCCATTTAAACCACCATCAAGTACGCCGTCGTCGCCTGTCAAGCGACGGCAATCGAGTTGTCATTACTCCGATGTTGAGTCAAGTCCACGGAAAAGAAGGGGCAGGTCTAAGGCTGCTAGTTGCTTGGGAGGGCTGGAGATGACAGAAAGACGTCTCCTGTTTCTGGATACGACGAACTCTATCTCACAGCACGACGGTCAGAAGGTGTCAGAACCGCAATCCTCGAGGACGTCTGGCCGTCAACCAAGGATCCGAACATTGTCAAAAGAAATTTCTGTCAAAAAACCTCGGACGAGGAGCGTCGCGCGACCAAGGCAGGAGGTTTGGGTAGAGCTCAAGAAGATGAAATAAATAAATGCATCTTAAAATGTAAAATAACATTGTATTCTAAGTACAATACTTAATTCACGCTGCATTCGAGATAGTTACCCAGAAGCTGGAACGTGCTGAAAGTAGCTGCAAAACAAGACGATGTTTTTTTTCCCGACGATGGAGCCACCTAACTCATTCACTGATTAACTCGGACACACTCCAGTCCTCGAAAGAGCCATCCGGGAGATACCGCCGAATGATCAAGGGGATTTTTCGCTGTGAGAGTTCCTTGATGGCAATCTGCAATGCGTCTGTCTCACCATCTAAAGGGACAAGGACGGGGGCATTCATGCTTTTCGGGACACAGTCGATGAGGGGGTATCATGTATTGGTCGAAAAACATACCTGATTTGCAGTGCCCGAGTCCCTAGTATTCGCGCTCGCTCGTATTTGGTCAAGTACGGGGTGGTCACTCTGACTTTATTCGGTTGCCTCTCGCCTTGCAGACTTGATGCTGGTGGCTGCTGATGAGGGTGCTCCTCTGCGTTGGCCATTTCTTGGTCGTGATCGGTACCATTGACACCATTGGGATGAGATACCTCGCCATTGGCATCTTCCCCTTGCTCCTCACCCTGCTCGCCGCGTTCTGGTAGGTCATTCGCTAAGAGATCATAGCTCTCATCCTGTCCACATTATAAGCGCTGAGACTATTGTGAAGTGACATGGCACGCACGAAAGCGCCATCGTTAAAACTAGTCAAAAAGTCAGTAATCCTATTTGAATGTGTGGAACGAATGTACAGACCTCGGTCCATCGTAGTCATAATCGTCCCCTCCACCGCCGCCATAACCATCGTCAGACATTGTGGGTGTACACGCTCACAACGGTGGGTCTGCAGCAAATACACAGCGCTGGAGCTTTGGAAGAGCAGTTAGACACGCTATTACGTAAGCTAAACTCTCCTTCTTTGATGCCTTGCAAACTGTCGGCCTGTTCCATCGACTCGGAGTCTGATAAATCTGCGTGTGGGCGTCACGACGACGCCTTGTAGCGCGGAGGAATAATTGCTAACGAGTTCTTTCATTTACTGAAGGTGTCCTTGGCCTGACTATCATCGGGTTGGATCTTGAACTAATATCGAACTTGAAAGAGTCGATCTTTCATTTACTCGTTCTTTGTCGCCGTCGGGACTTCACATGCACATACATCACAGCTCTTGGTGCCTCTGCTGTATAATTTGCGTCCCACGATTGACGTTGGTACGTGTCCCGTGCCATTCGCTCTCTTCCCGCTCAAAACCTTCTGTTTGCAGCCTAAGTTTCCACCTCCCGAGGGGTTGGTCTATCGGTCACACTGCCACCACGATGACACGGCTTCTTCGCTGATAAAAAAGCATTCAATATTTCGCCCTCAAACTAGTATGTTAAGAAGTCTTATTGGCTTACCCTTCGAGAACAGTGATCTGATTGTTCGGCTATACCCGTTTCCCGCCGTTGCGATGATCATTCGAGTAGACCTGGAGCCGTAAGTAGCTAAACGGTTACCCTTGCCAGGTCTTTGGATGCCTCCCAATGGTTAATCTGGAATTGCCTATGCTAGGAGCTTTCGTCTCCAATCTTTCCCCGTTGTTTTCGCCCAGATCATACGACGCAAGAGAGAAGGGCACAGAAATGTATAGAGTGATGTTGGCCATATGCATGGCTACGTGTTGCACCTTTCGCGGAATTTGATCCGATGTGAATGCAACATATTGCTCCAACTGTCCGTTCTCGGAATGCCAACCTGACCAATCATTTCACTTGTCCTCCTCACTCACAACCTCGTCGCAGGTTGTCACACATTTCTACCTACTCGCTTTTCTTTGTCAATATGCCTCAACAAAGATTGGGTCGATCGTGGGGCACCCGCTTTGATTCCCTCACCTCCTCTGACTCTCTTTCCTCCAACCCCGAAAGTGTGGTTGCAAGCTCTCGTCATATGTCTTCTTCACCACGCAGCGTTTCGGCAGGCGACGGCAACAGCGTTCAGGATACCCATGACAGGATCCGTCAAGACGCGAGCATCTTCATCGGGAGGTACGCGATAACTCTTTATTACATACTTTTGTTGACCATGGCCCACCAGCTTGCCTACCAACATCGAGCACCCCGAATTGGCTAGCATGTTGGCTCAACATCTGTCTGAGCATCCTCAAATCAGAGGAATTAAGGTCGTCCGCGATTCGAAGGGCGGTACCTGTGCATTCATCCAGTGTCAGGTCTGCCGCCCTTTATGGCGTAACTATATTTGTGTCTTCTAACCCGCCGTCTACGTAGGACCCTGAGGCAGCCTTTATGCTCATAAACAATCTCCATTCCACTCCACCGCAGCCATTCTTGGGTCGATATCTTCGATATGAGCCCGCTCGCGCGTTCAGGACTCTACTCGTCTCATATCGGTGGGTAATTCGCTCATGCCTCGCATATATGCACGTATAACAGCGCATATATCCTTGTTCACACTTCAAGTCGTTCTGACTTCGAATGTAGGAACCCAAGACAGTATGTTCGACAAAGAGATGTTTCGAGGAAAGCGCATTTCGTGACCAATGAGGACTCTCAGTTCGTCGACGTCGAGTTGCCGAACGCTATGAAAATTATCAAGACACCCGGAACCAAGTCAGTGTATTTTCCTGCTACTTACAATTTCTAATAAAGTATCGTAGGCAGCTTAGTATCCTGTACGACTCGGAAGCCTTGGATGCCACACCTACCGGTGGGGCTGGCTCTGATTTATCACTCGTACCTCTCCTTTACGACGCCGAGGTAATGTCGAATCCTTCAAGGGGTCATCTTACTCATCTTTGATCGCAGTCTCTGTTCCGGATCGCATCCGTGTTTGGCGTAATCGATTACTTTGGACCGTACTCACCTGAAAATGAGTGTGGTCAGATATCCGCCCACTTCCCACCTCCTCATGATGGTCCACGCTCGCCTGTTATGGATCCTGGCTGCTGGAAGGTAAAATGGGTAAACAGAGACGACTGTGTGAGCGCCCTTGTGGTATGTTCAGGTTGGTTGATGCTCGTTATATCCATGGATTCTAATATCATCCGCTTCCACTATCGAAGACACTTCGGAGGGTTCCTCATCTAACCGTTACATGGGCCCATCAGTCGAATACATCTCGTGGACCTTATAGTTTTCCCCGCGCGTTTCCTGCTATTCAGCCCTCCCACTCCTGGCGCGGTCGTGTTGCGGGCCCTTCCGCGCGCTCAGCTTCATGCTTTCTGCCGGCAAGCCATACCTTTCCCGCCCTCCGTACCACCGGAGATTCTTCACCCGCTGAACATCTATCGGACGATCAAGTTGACTACCCGAGTTCCAAATGCAGTGTTTGGCAACAGGAAACGTCCAATGTATCTGACGGCAGAACCACGCATTATTCCCGGCCACCTCGACCGAGAGCACTTTCGTTGACGCATGATCGACCTCAGTCGACGGTGTCACTTCCCTCGCGCGAATCTACAGGACAGCTCTCCTTCACAAACTGGGAATCAACTAATCGCTATCGGTGGGGGGACCACGCTGAGCCGAGTGAATTCAAAGGCCCGAAGTTAGTGGTTTCTTCCAGCGTTGAGCATTGATGACACCTCTCGTACAGCATGACTGGTCCTAATTTCACCTCTTCACCATACCTTAGCCATCATATTGCGTCTTCGGATGGTGGTCGTTATTCTTCGCAGGAGGGCGATAGTCAAGAAATCGATGCAAGCATTCCCCATACGCCGGACTTTGGGACATCTCCTGTCACACCGAGAACGCCTGGATCGCTCATGCTTCGCACACCTACTACTGCCAGCTATATGGGAGACTTCCAAAGCATGTCCTTCAGGGACTACGACAGCCAAGGTTCACTTCAGCAACTCTCACAAGAAAAGCGGGGTGATCATGTCGTCGATCCTACGACTATCTTTGTTGGAGGTCTAGAAATGTATGGACCAAACGCCTGGGATGAAGGCAGAGTCAGGACATTGTTCTCAAAATACGGAGGAATTGAGGCGATCAAGTTCATTCGACCTAGTGCGATATTTACCCATCTCCGAACCTTAAACTAATACATATCCTCAGATAACAAACGATCTGCGTTTGCATTTGTCAAGTTTAATGATACAGAGGCTCCCATAAGAGCTATAAAAAACGAAGTGAGCGTGCTCATCGCTTGCTTTCTCGCATTCTAAATCCAATCCTAGCACAATCGAATGCTTGACGGTCGTTTGATCCGTGTGCAACTTCGAGATTGGAATCCAACTTATCGTTCCTGGAGGTCTGGACAAAATAAAGAGTTTAGTTCGCAACAACTCGGTGCCACTGATAACTGTGGTGTCGATCCAAGGCTGCCCAGGCCCGGTATAGCTAGCATTGCCGCGCACATGGCAGATATGCAGCTCACGAACTCGCCAACTGAGCTGGCTCCGCAATCTGCTAGTGAAGCCTGCGAGCTGAATGAAGTGCGGGGTGAGCCTAAGATCCCACCCCTTCAGCACTCTTCTGCAGACGACTTCGAGCATAATTCAAACAAGGAATTTTGCAAAACGGAGAAATCGATGGACATGATGCAGAGCAATCCCTCTATACCAGATGCGACGACCGTGTCCTCCCAGACATCCATGGTAGCGTCAACCTTACCAGGACCGTATTCGGCGCCTACGCTGCAGTTCTATCAGGGATGGATCCCAAATTATGCACCACAGTTTCCGTATCAGATACCTTTTTCAGGCCAGCCTTACCCTGGTTATCCCCTTCCTCCACCTATGGTTCCGCCGCCCCCACAGGGTGGCGGGTCGGATGGGAGTGGAAACTCCTCGAACCCTACTATACCCATTGGTCCAGTCAGTGGTCCGTATCCGGTATGTAGGTCGCAGGAGTTCCTTTCCCGTGCTAACCGTACAGTAGGCGTTCTTGCCTTATCCTCCGCTGGGCCACAGCTCTGATTCGGGTCAAGTCCCTGCCGGTCATCTGGGACTTGCCAGCAATCCCACCATACTCCACACGCAAGCGCCCCTAATCCCAACTGGGTTCATCCATGGGGATCAAGGAATGCTTGTTCCTGTGTACCCTCCCGACGCCCTGAACCAGTACATGGCTGGAAATCAGGATCAAGGTCAAGGTCCTACTAATTCTGGGTCTGCTGAGAGACAATCTCCAGTGACTTGGCGCCCATTTCCACCACCTCCTATTCGCCCGGCCGTCATCTTTCACCCCTACATTAATCCACCATTGACAGCTCCGCCTCCTCATCACCTGGGAGTTCACCAATGGGCTCCGGGTCACTCATGGCATGGAGTTGCATCACAGCTAGGGAATCCCCACGGAGGACCTGGTCGCCAGATCGCGTCATCGCCGGCTAGAGGACCCGCTCCAATTCCTATGGGCTCTGGCTTTGAGCGTAACCTGGCACCTCCTCGTCGACAGTATCGTCGGGATAACCATTCCCAGCATCACAAAAACAACTTTACCCGTGGTCCAGTTGGACGGTTTGGCAAACCTCCTTTCGATGCACCGCGGTCACCGTCGGATATTCAGTCGACGTTGGTTCCTCAAATTGCAGAACCGGACACGTCCGTCGATGCTAACTGGCAGCGTTGGAATGCAGATCAGGGTAAACCTCTGTAGTTCCTGGACTCTTAGGCTACTATCCTTCTTTTTCGTTTTGTCCTTTCATTCACGTTCGTTAATGTCTTTCTGAGGCTTGAAAACATATAACTGTGTATCATGGTACTCAGTCTGGATGAATGTGCGCCTTGACGTTTCTTCACTTTTCAGTGTCTTAACCCTTTGTACCGCCTCTGTTACACACCTGTTCATATCCTTCCATTGTCGCCCTCGAACATTTACCACACCCCTGAAGTACGGTGACGCCGCGAGCAGAATGGAACGAGATACATCATAGTGTATGATGTCTTTTCCTCGTGTTCAAGTTGTTCATAAATATTCGAGTGTTAGCCTTGCCGTATTCGTGAGCGAGCTTGGATCACTGTCAATAAATGTTATCCATTGTGGGACGCCTGGCAGTTGAACGGGCGGTGATCCCCTTGAGCGTTGACTGATCGAGTGAGAACCGATAGCTGTCAGGGCGGCAGGGGTGTAACTTGTAGAGAGTCGTTCAAGAAGCCCTGCCTCCTTGGGAATTGCATGATGGGGATCCCTTTTTATTATTTATCTATTTATTTTAAAACAGGGGTGTCCTTATGTATTGCCCTCGGCGACTCCCCTACAGGGGGAGGAAGAGATCGAAGTCGTACTTGACCCCTTTTAGTGACGGCACGGCGTCCCCGTACTCCCCCCACCAATACCTCCAGCACCCTAAATTCGGTGCAAGCGGAGTCAAACCAAGAAGTGCGACGTGTCAGATCATCTGGCCGATAGAAGTTGCCAGACGAAAAAAAAAAGTTGTTTGTTATTCGTGCGTGCGTCTGTCCCACTGGTATATGGCATGTCATCGTAAAAAGGATCGAAAGAAAAGAGAGAGCGAAAAATCGAAAATAAGTATCATCAAGTGTCCAAATCTGGAGCAAAAACGAAAAGAGAGAGCCTGACACAAAGAACATGAACACGAACGAAAGAAAATGTGTGAAAATGTAATTGATATTGTGGAGTTGCGGGGGGTATGCAAAATGGCTTTGAGATACGTTGAGATGCGATATAATCAATGAGCGTAAGGATGGGCATCTGTATTGTCCTCCTATTAGCATCCATCTCGAGAAGATGACGGGGATGAGGCGACGTACGTGGATCATGATATACATGGGCTGCAAAATGCATGGGTGAAACGATTATGTCGCGAGACAGCGGCGTCTAAATAAGTATTAGGTAGCGGTGTAAAACGTAGTCCACGTTGTGCACTGTAACGGGACGCGTCAGTCCTACATTCGAATGTCAGTCGAGAAATGCCTTACCTTTACAAACAGAGAAAGAACGAAAGTTGCAAATGTGCTTGCTATGTTCGCTTGCTTCCTGTGATCCAGGACAAATGTACGCTGCCGACTCCAGCAATATGGACTTTGGCGCGCACACGACAAACCTGCAAACACATTGAGAACTTGCGCGCGTGGGCATGAAACCATACGTACGGTGTCTGCAACCTCTGCTTTCTGAAAGTTGATGTGGAGATCACCATTGGGCATCCTCGTGATCTGATCGATTTCACCAAAGGACTTGCCAGATCGAGAGGATATTAGGCCGGATCGATCATATACACACGATACCACGTACTTGACACCACTTCTGAATAGCATCCAAACGTTTCGTGTCGTTCAATGCGATGCCACTGACGACCAGCCTCCTCTTCTTGGCTTGTCTTGTCGGACTCCCCAACGTTGCCAAAGAAAGTCGACTCCCGCAAGGCTTTCCAGCAAATAGGACGCGCGGCTGCGAATCATCAGGCTCCTCGATGAAGATCTGGTTCAGACCTCCCGACTGACTTTGCCGAGACTTGGACATAAATGGGGAGCGAATGGTTCCGCCCTTGGGCGACAAGGGTGGAACCATTTGTCTCTCAGGGAGATGTGGCGCAGAAGCAGGGTAGAGTGGCCGCAATGACGGAGATGGTGCGGAACCACTGTCAGTTTTGAAAAAGGGCTGTGATACCATCCCTCCGGCGTGCGAACGAACACGAACTGACCCGAAAAGGGACGGGGGTTTCGAAGGCGGTGTAGATGGTACAGGAGATTCACCGTCGCCGTGCACGGACAAGGTTGTAGGAGTGGTGATTGAGGAGCAGGTATTCGAGGAGGACATGCTCGGCCGCGATCTCGAGTGGTCGGTGAGCGAGTCACCGGGACTCAGACGTGCATCTGCGTCAGGGATGGATGCAGAAGAGAAGTGACCCAGAACACTCGGTCGCCACCGCCACGAAGAAGCGCGAGGAGTGGCCGACGTTTGGGAGCAGTCACCCAGTAGGGGTGTTTGGAGACTCGTGCTTCGTGAATGGGAAGAGAATGCACTTGGGCCTAGAGCGAGGTCACCACGAGATGAGCGGTGAAACATTGACAACCTAGAAGAATGAGTACGAGATGCCGTGGTCCTCGGAGAGGGTGATACAGAACGTCTTGAGAGATGAAAATGTCGTAATGATGATTGGGGGTTCATTCGGATGGTAGATCGGGGGCTAGCTATATCTGTGGGCGTCGTGCCATGTGATGGCTTTTGTTGATAGATTAGGAGATGTCAACGAGAAGCAGAAGATTACGAACCTGTTCATGCAGAGCGTCTTCTGGGGGACATTCTTGGGCGATATCTTCATCCACAATAACGTAATCGTGCATGCTGTCAGCGTCGTCAAAGCTACGACGAAGGGCTGCCATGCTCATGTGGGGGTAAGCAAGGTAAGGATTGCTCTGAGTGCCAATTGGATCCACGTCGGAAAGGTCGAAGACGTCGGGGCTGTTGGGCGTCTGGAGCTCCGAGAGCCATCGGGAGAGACGACTTGAACGACGTTGTAGCATGTGGGCAGACAGCCCTGTGGAGGGAGGGTTGGCGACGGCGAGAACTGGGACGCGGTTGGACGCGTCTGCTCTGCGGATGGTCATGAAAGAGGACGGAGAGCCGCCTCTGAGGGCGGGGGTATCGTCTAAAAAAATCGGGTGAGTACGACACGGTGTGGGAAGAGAAGGAAATTTACATACGGGAAGGAGGAGGGTAAGGGAAGTTGAGGGTGGGGTCATGAATATTATAAAGGGTCGGGGTAACCGACTTGGGCCGAGACTGAGCTGAGATCGATGTGGAGCGAATAGACAACGAAGTGAGGTCGGCGGCCTCAACGGACATCTGAGTTAAAGCCCTCGAGGTAGAAAATACAATCTGGATAAAAGAAAAGAGATGCCGTCGAGATTAGGATGATACGGAGTCAAGAAAGACGTGAATCAGTCGTAAAAACTCATGGAACAAAGGCAAGTCATGAACGAGGCGGGAACGGACGACACACAGTCGAACAGGATGCCTCGTCTAGAAAAACGTGGCCTACCGCTTTACGAAAACTTTCCCAGAACTCAGCATCCGCCGGCGAACTTATTACACAGCTTAGACGCGTCCCTGAGCTTGTTGGCACCGCGCCATCGCTGTCACCCGCTGCTCAGAGTGTGAGCAAGAGGAAGAGTTATGATACTTGTGATCGCTGTATGATGAGGGCGGCGAGGTCAGTATTGCCGCCTCGACGACACTGTGCCTGACATTGCAATCTCCGGGCTCTTTCTGTCACCCGCGAAGTCTGCCGACGCGTTCTCGCTTCCTCGATGGACCACTCTCCCGCTCGTCGCGTCTCATGCAAAGCAAGCAAACCATGACACGGAGTTCTCTGTCTATACGCCCCCTATTGCAGATCCCTCCTCGACGTGCGCCACGCTCGCCACGACCCGGTCCAATATGCTCCCGAACAACTTGGCCGAGGATGTCTGCTGATATCTTTTCAGAATCTCCGATGCCTCGAGGTGTGGCGCCTCGTTCGGCCCTGCACCGCTGCTCGCCTCTGCGGCATCGAGCAACGTCACCAGTTCCGTGTCGACCGGTAGAGCACCCAGAAATGTCAGCCCCTCTCGTCTCGCCATCTCTTCTCCTCCTTTGGTAGAAAAGATGTTGCTGATCTCGCCACAACAAGGACACACGTATCCACTCATGTTCTCGATCAGCCCCAACACAGGGAGCTTTACGGCACGAGTGAACGAAAGACACTTGATTGCGTCCAGCAGCGCGACAGCCTGCGGCGTGGTGACGATGATGGCGGACAGCTTCGAGTGAACGGGCGTGAGGTGTTCTAGTAGTGATAGATGTTCGTCCGAGGTGCCTGAGCACAATGCTAATCAGGCTTTCCCAGTAGCCAACCAAGCAAAAGTCGCGCACCTGGCGGGGTGTCTATGACAAGAAAGTCGAGTTGCCCCCATCTAACGTCGCTCAGAAACTGACGGATCATCGCGTTCTTCTTCGGGCCTCTCCATACAACGGAGTCGCTCTTCTTTTTTAACAAGAACCCAACGCTCATACACGCCAACCTCGGCTCGGAGCCTTCCTGAGCATCGGCATACACAGGGACCCATCCGTCGCTACTTTGATGGATGCCATGCCCATCCAGTCCAAGCATGCGAGGTATCGAAGGCCCCGTCAAGTCAACGTCGAGGATCCCAACGCGCGGGCGGGATGATCGGGCATAGAGACTGAGCGCAAGCTGGGCAGAGACGGACGACTTTCCGACACCACCCTTGCCCGAACAGATGATGATGATGTGTTTGATCGTGCTGAGTCGCCGTGAGATGGGCGTTTCCTGCGACATCGCTGTTGAATTGTGATCACAAAATCGTCGAATCACCCGATCACCCACGACACACCAAACACAACTCAAAAATAAACTCAAACGTCATCATTCCAAAGAAACAGCGACGTGGGGGCTTCGTAACGGAATACCAGCATGCCATCATCCATAAGACTACTCTTCCTCTCCATCCATCCCGACTTGGCGCCCTCTCCCATCTAGCGAGCCTCCACGGGATCAAGATCCCTGTGAAGGGTAGATGAAAGGACAACAAACTGTAGGAGATACTAGCAAGGCATGAAAATAGTGATCAAGGAAGGAAGGGAAAAGAGCGCATTCAGTGATAAAGGGGAGATGGAACATGTACCAATCATGTCGGGGTGCGGGAATGAACATGAAAAATCCGATAGGAAAAAAAAGACCAATCTGCATCAATCGATAATGGGCGCTCGTGGTGATGTTATAACTGCGTATGTGAGAGGGGAAATAGGCGGCCGACCAAATCCTGTAGAAGTTGGACCGGCGTGAAAGGAAAAAAAAGCGTCCGTACAATACATATGGTGAGGCAATGACTTCGTTGATGGCGGTGCGTGCGCTGTTTGTCCTGCGAAGTAAAGCGGTTGAAAACGGCCAAGTAACCAGGGTGAATGGGTTTTGGCTACAGTTGCGAGCGTGTGCGCACATGTCACGAGGGGCCATTGTTCGGCATGGCGCGCAGAGACCATTTTCCT
>JBBPRP010000290.1:0-17640 GCA_038093135.1 Leccinum longicurvipes
CTACTAAAATGTCAGGCACCATCGCACCCGTCGCCGTCAGGAGTCAGAACAGCTTCGGCGCTCCCGGTAGTGTCGACGGCGTTCCTCCCCCCCGCAGTCTCGGCCCCGCGTCGGCACCCGCTGGAAGTGCTCACGGCACCCCAAATTCTGCTCCAGGTCAGCTTGCCAGCCCAGATCAAAACTTGGGCGCAATCTCTCCCCTCATCACCCCAGGCGTCGCCGGCGTCGGTGCAGGCACCACAGTCAGCACTTCTACCCCCGTCCAAGACCCTGCTCAGGAACCAGAATCGCTCACATACAAGGCAAAGGCCCTCTATGCTTGTCCGTAACCCTCCGTTCTTCGCACTCATTTGATCTTCACACGTATTTCCATAGACACCGCTTCTCCTGACGACCCGAACGAAATTTCCTTCGTCAAGGGCGAAATCCTCGATATCGTTGACAAGCAAGGCAAGTGGTGGCAGGCAAAAAAGGCAGATGGGACCGTTGGCAGTATGTTGTCTCTCCTCCTTCTCATTTGTTTGTTCATTCTCCCTCTAGTTGCCCCTTCAAATTATTTGCAGATCATATAGTGGTAAACCATCATCTTTGTCCGCCATCTACCTCTTATGGACACTTTTCATGCGCGTTACGAACTTGACGTTCTTTTCATGGCACTGAGACTAGGCTGCTTCTTACTGTTGTTGTCATCCAATATATTATCCGTTCTCCGCGTCTACTCGTCATATTTATCTGTTTCTCCACAAGATGATACCACATTGCTCCGTATGCTTTAGCTCTCGCCATCTCCCGCCTCCAATAGTGTTTGAGCGTGATTCTCGGATGAAATGTTACTACGACTTGTTCGGTTGCTTTTTCGCACCGCCTGTACACTGCATGTCCTTTCTGTTACCCCCCGAAGTCTGGATCGTTGTTTTTCGCTGGGCAACCTATCCCTCGGATGGCTACCCTGCCCCACATTACGAGCCATTTCGCATCTCATCGGATGACTTTGATGAAGCTTTGAAAACCAAGCATGCCCTCGTCCAAGTGTGCCATCTCTGGCGCACCCTTGCTACCGTTTTCCTTTACGAAGACGTCCGTGTCAGACGTGACTCTGGAAATCTCAGAACCATCTTGCGTGGCGTAGATAATGAGGCCTCCGTGGGGAGATTCGTCCACCGTCTCGAACTCCCGTACCTCTACACTGCGACCGAGCGCCCTGGAGATACCCAGGACATTGTCGAAATTCTTCGCAGTTGCCCCTACCTCAAAACCCTTGTCAGACCTTCATACAGAGCAGACCCATATTCCATACGATACGAATTCCCCGCAGCGATCGTGTCACTGGCGTCCCTCACGCGACTGGAGTGGTGGCATTACAACAATGCTGCACGTTCGGGCGGTATCAACTCCTTGATAGACGTCCTTCGAACCGCCCCCTCCTTACAATTTCTTACTCTCGGTGGTGAATTCTGGCTGCACTCCTTGCAATCGAGTACTCCACTGCAGTTGCCAGCTCTGACAACACTTCGCTTGAGACGGGTAAACGCTATGTTTATCTGGCAAATCGTGCGATGGGATCTTCCTTCCCTCGTTCACGTCGTCGTCGACTTTCCCCCAGACTACGGCGGATTGGAAGTGCTGTGGCTCAGCCTCGGTAACCAGCTCTGCACCGTCGAGTTTGGTCGAAACATTGCTTTTCACATGACAGACCAGATCTCGACCTTCTTTCGAAATCGTACGGGGGCAAAGGTCTTCAACTACTTTATCAATTTCACAGCACCGCCTACCGAGCCAGTGCCTGTCGAGCAATCTTCCCTTGAATGTGTAGGGATCCACTCTTGTCCATGTGGCTTGGTGGACGACAACTGGAGGCATCTCAAACATCATTTCGATTTTTTCTCCAGCTGCACCCCTCCCGCTCTCAAGCGCATCATTTTGTATGGGGACTGGCAGCAGATTATTGCAGACTCGCGTATTTCACCCTCCTTGGAACGTCTTACACAAAACGGGTGTGCAATCATGTTTGCAGATGACTTGACAACTCTTCCTTGTATCCATCTCTCTGATTGACGACATTTGCCCTCTTTCTCCCAACGCTCAACTTTTTTTTCGTACTTTCTAGTCCCCAATAGATTGTATACCATTACTTTCCCAACTTACACTTACATCATACTTAGCTGAGATGATCAACTCATTCCGAGTCATTCGAGAATTTTAAGGAAAGCACAGCCACGGAGCGATGGGTGCGGAACTCGGCGCGAGGGATACACCTGACGCTTTTTGACTCAAGATGGCATCGGAAGACCATTTAGACAAAAAATATCACCTTATTACTCGTCGACTGCAAGAGGTCCTCGGAGGCGACATTATCAAGAGCATTCTCGCTGAAGGCAGATCACCTAAATGTTACTGGGGTATGCACCTCGTTTTCTGTCAGTTTTAACGACGAGATCGACTTGCTTTATCTACGATAGGGACCACACCAACAGGACGTCGTACGTTCTCCATCATCTGACACTTTAGCAAGAACTTATTGTTCTTTTGCAGCACACATCGGATACTTTGTTCCGTTGACCAAGCTCGCTGATTTCCTCCGAGCAGGCGTCGAAGTCAAGATTCTCCTTGCAGGTATGTTGACCCGATCCCGATTGCACGCAGCGTAATCCTCGATCACACGTATCGCAGACGTGCACGCATTCCTTGATAACCTAAAAGCGCCCCTCGACCTGGTTGCTCACAGGACAAAATACTACAAGTTCATTCTACAAGCCGTGCTCTCATCTCTCGGCGTACCCACATCAAGATTGACATTCGTACAAGGCTCGGACTACCAGCTCTCTCGCGAGTACAACCTCGATAACTACAAGCTCTGTACGATCGTCACAGAACACGATGCCAAGAAGGCGGGATCGGAGGTCGTGAAGCAAGTCGAGAGCCCATTGTTGAGCGGACTGATTTATCCCGGGCTACAAGCGCTTGACGAGCAGTACCTCGGCGTCGACTTTCACTTTGGAGGCGCCGACCAGGTGCGTGGCGACTTAGGGATCAGATCGATTCATCATCTGATTCGGGCGATCGGATGCATCGTCTGCAGCGCAAGATTTTCACTTATGCAGAGTTGTACCTGCCGAGACTGGGTTATGCCAAGCGTGCTCACTTGATGAATACTATGGTCCCGGGTCTCATGGGTGGCAAGATGTCGTCTTCTGATCCGGACTCGAAGATAGACTTTTTGGATACGCCAGAAGCTGTGAAGAGAAAAATAAAGAAGGCGTTTTGCGAGGAAGGGAACGTGACGGAAAATGGGCTGCTCGCGTTCGTCAAGGCCGTTCTGATACCTATAAGTGAGATACGCTTGGAACGGTTACAGGGCGAAACCGGCGAGGATGAGGACGAGGGCAAAGAGTCGACGGGATCTCAAAAGCCGTTCGTAACAGACGACGCACCAGAGGGCTCGGTGTTTACGATCACACGAGAAAAGGGCGGGGGACCGAGCCATTACAAGACATACCAAGAGTTGGAGGATGACTATGCAGCCAAAAAGATTCATCCTGGCGATTTTAAGGCGAGTGTACGAGATGCAATCATCAGTTTGCTGGAACCTATACGAGCCGCTTTCTTGGAAAACGAGGAGTGGCAAAAGATCGAGCAACTCGCGTACCCGGATCCGAACGCGAAGAAAGAGGTAAAGAAGAAGAAGGCAAGTCTCATCTACAGTGGCATCCTGTGCTGTGGGCTTACATTACCCCCAGGAGAAGGTGTACCATCCCCCGCCGCCGGGAAAAGGCAAGAACGCCAAAGTGGTGATTACACAGGCTGATGGTGTTGTGGCTGACGCAAAGACAGCATCCGAACAACCCCCTAATCAGCAAGCAGCAGTCTCAGAGATAGCAAGTACTTAGAGACTGAGAATTGAAGTCACGAGTGTTTTCAGCGCGTCTGCGACATACATAACGATCATCTAATCTTGATCAAAACGTTAGACCATCGGTACTTCCTCCTCCGCATGCTCAGCAACAACAGGTGGACGCAGAGGTCAATCCCAGCGACTTTGGCCCCAACGACGTGCCGCCAGTACCTCGGCCCAATAATCATAGACGACGATCGGTGAACTTCAGTTGGTACTGTTTTTTCTTGGAATGAAACGTTTGGGCAAGTGGAAAGGTTCCGTGTTCACCACGTGTATGTGTGCGTCGAGGAGTCGCAAAGATTATGTAGTACGGTGTAGCATTACTCACTGACTTGACTCGAGTCGATCTCCTCATGTATCAAGTCAGAAAATGCCCCTTCGTGTCGTATACCCTAATCATGAATACAGCAGATGCATTGCCCAACTTCTATAGGCATTCCATTAAAAACCCGTTCATCGATTTTCCTATTTGAGAAAATAGAAAGGCGACAGAGTCAACCTAGCGAAGAAAAAGAAAGATATGTAGATCCTCGACTTTCTTGTCTACGCCTAGCGCCTGAGATGCACAGAAAGCATCCTGCGCCGACAAAAGGAAGCGGCCCGGAATGGACGATCCATTTTGCACCAGGAAGCCACTTCAGGAGCTGCAATGAAAAGTTGCTGCACCTGTACACATTTGGTGCCACAGAAACGGTGATTTGGTATGAAGAGAATGAATTATTTGGGCGAATGGTAAAAGTACATGATGATACTGTCTCAACTTGCACCATTACAAGAGCCTGAGTCGTTTCAACTGAACTTGTGTGTCCTTGTTTTGGCCAACACACCCATCTCCGATCCGAGGGTCCTCCTCCAGTATGTTCAGCGATACTCGACTCACTTCTGGGGCGAATGGACACATTACCACAATATTGTGGTGCAGTTACCGGACTACTCTCAAATTGTTTCAGCGGATGTAATCATTTCCACGATCCATTCCCTCGTCCCATGTTGGTGTCTCAAATCTAGACTAGCGATAACTTTCCTCCGGAACGCTCACGTGTCAGGATCATCGGATAAAGTTGTCCGAGCTGTGACTTCGGTTTTCTTAGACCTCTCATGGCAGAGACTTGATCGATAATATTGACAAGGGAAATCATCTTCTGCGCTGCGCAAGACCGAATGCGCTTCGCGCGCTCCGGATGAAAAGAACCAAAGTCACTGTCGGACTGTTACGATGTTCACGTTACATGCAAGACATGAGACCAAAAAGACCCTGAGTCAGTAACCTATGTTTCATTTCACGTTCTAGATGTCTCACGTGCCAAGCCCACCCGATCGGAATTAACTTGAACCTGTCGCGCCCGTGTCCCCCTTCGTTTTAGGGACCCAGCTATGGCCCCGTACCATAGCGCAAACTGGCACTGACCCAGTCGCCACCCGCTTTGTTGGACGAGCAATGGATCTCGCTATCCCGCAGCCCGCTCAGATTTATTCATTTCAACAACAAAAAAAATCGCGGCGGAACGGCGTCGACTTGAAAGCATGATCTGTCAGGTTGTCCCGGATGATGATCCGGAGGGTAAGACAGGTTTCACGTGGACGGCAATGAGCATATGATCGTATGCTGCGACTTCGCGTCTCTGGCCTGCGGCATCGGTCCGGAGTGGACTGCGCAAAACAATATCAGACCCCACTCCGACTCGAAGCTCTGCCGATCGCCGCAACGGATTGTTGCATTTCGCACCGATCAATAAAAATACAAGTTGGGTCAGCGGGTCGCTCGCACGCTGTTCCCGGGAAGTGTCAATGTCAAACCGATCGGAGCAGAGGCTTTCGGTTGACGACCGTTACCAAATTTGCATTGATGTCCAGCTGTCGAGAGAGCGAGATCGTGTTCGTCCATACGATATCCATACGATACAGAAGCTACATAACTTTGAAAGCACGGTAGAGATGTTATGGAATGAAAGAGCAGGGGAAAGCTCGCAGATTGTTGTTTCGAAAGCGCTAGAGCTAGAACGAGCATACACATAATCAGACAGATCCGACGAATAGATTACGATAAATTTTTAGTCCATATCCTTCCAATCACCATCCAACAGGCGAATGCCTCGTTTTGCCAATCGCTGCCTCCAGACTCGCATCTCTCCCTGCACGCCAGCTTCTTGAGCATGGCGAGTCAGTCCCTTCCTCAGCCAGCGTACGTCTCTGATGCGCACGATCTTCAGCAAGGGTACTGAAGGAAGCAACATCTCCAAGGTTCTCCAGAAATCGTGAACTGGTCGTGGAATAGAAAGAATCTGCAGTGGTATTATCGCTGGTCCGAAATCTGCGGTATCAGTGACAGGAGGGACCAAAACCGGCAATGGTATCTCGAGGGAGAGACGGCGAAGACTGGGGCAAGTATGGAATAGAGTGCATGGAGACGGATGGAGGCGCGTAGGCCAGGATTTTGGGGTGAAGAGCGAGAGTGTCGAAAGCGCACTACCATGCACAGCAAGGAAACGTGTTGTAAGGGCTTTTGGGTACGGGACATCGTCATATGGTGTGAGACATAAAACCTTCAGGTGTGGGAGATCCGCGTTCAATAAAGCGTACAAGAGAGAAGACGAGGGCATAGATGTCAGGGTCAAAGTATGCAGACGAGGGAGTTTCAGTTTCACATTCGTTGTTGGAATTTCGACTTCTTCATGACTGTCATGATCCACATCTACTGGGTCCATATCGTTCCCAATAGCCTCGAGACACTCGAGCCGGTCGCATGTCTGGAGTAATTGGACGACGGGGTCTTCTCCGAGCGAGATAGCAGAGCTGAATGAGGGGACATAGCAAACACCTCTAAGAACCTTCAGGTTGGAACTCCCGTCTCTGTTAGTCAGAGAGGCAAGGGCACGGCGACTCAGCGGAAGTGCCGGCGGTAGTGTCAGGTTCTCCATGAATGGTATCAGGGGGAATAGGGTTGTGAGCAGCGAGTCGATCATGAGTGCCTGTCTGGAATCATGCACTACTGTCATCTCCGATAGATCAAGACCCTGGACCCATCTCCCGGGCGTGGAATATGGGATTCTGCGAATGGAATCCCACTGCTGGTCAGCAGTGCGGAGTAGCGAAGTAAGCTTGTCAAGGCCGCTGGTGGTGCGAAGTTTTACTCTTGAATACAGAAGCGGCGAGGCTACTTCCTGTGAGACTGATGTTAGCAACTTTCGTGATTGCGTTTTTATTGAAAGATAGGGCAATGCGCATTATGTAGTGGCCGTCGAGCGACACCAAACAACGGAGTCGAAATTGACAGAGGACGTACATGGAAGGATTTGCACACCAGCATCAACGAAACGCACGACGAAAGTCCACCTGTGGCAGGCCTGCGATGCGACCGCTGTGATACATCCACTGACAAAGCGAGGGAGAATATCTGTAACCAGATCTCCGCTGGGAGAGGTTTCAAGGGAGGACGTTGGGGAAGGAGGGGAAGGAGGACGAAACGTCCGCCATATCGTGCGAGCGGTCTCGGACAAAGCAGAATAGTCTCGCTCATTAAACAGATTTATGTAAATTCGAGGTGGACTGCGGGAGCGATCGTTCTGGTTATCGCTTTTTTTTTCTCAAGTCATAGTTACATGCTCCACGTCCAATATGGTATGTCCAGCGCTTCGCACAAGTAAACGATATAACCGACTACAGGTTTTGCGCTTACGAACCGTCGCGCGGACCGAGCAGATCGCTCACTTCATCCACGAACTTCTGATAGTCATCTCTCTCCTTCACGGTTGCCGTTTTCAATCTCTTTACCGGTACCTGGCTATTTGGAGGGGGTGTGACCGTTCCCAGCTGGCTCTTTAATACACCAACGAGGTCGGGTCGAGCCTGGGGAGATGTTACTTCCTGGTCGACATTAACGGATGGTGCGGCGTTGACTTTTGAGGGACCGGGTGCTCCTGAAGCCTTTTTCCTTTTCAGCGATGTCGGGACGAAAGCTGTTGCCTCTTTCTTCAGATCGCGCAGTTCTGGTTCAGCCGAGATAGTGGCGCTTGCGTGTACTGCGCCGGCGAGCGCAGTGTCAGGGGCAGTCGAGGGCTTCGGAGGTAATGAAGGGTGTCCGGGCGGCAATTGACTCGCACGATGAGCTTGGTAAGTTTGGTGGGGAATGGATGAAAGGGGATCTTGAATCGCAGAAGCAGATTGAATCCGACGAGGAAAAAAGCCAGGTGGTGGCGGAGGAGGAAGAGGCATGATACCAGGTGGATTTGAATAACCACCAACATTGAAGCCGGGAGGCAACGGCGGCGGCGGAACGGTGAATGATGGCATGCTCATTGAGATATGCGGAAGTGGAGGGGGAAGCGGTGGTGGAATCGCACCCGGCAGAGCTTGACTGATCTGATCTGCTCGATCAACGATTTCAGTATCATCTCCCAATAGGCTGGCGTGTAAGACCAACCTAGTATATCACTTGGTGGCGGCCCCTCTGGCATTGGGATTTCATCGTCGCTGCCATCATCGGAATCTTGTACACTGGTGCCCGGAGGTGGGCCAACAGGCATGACGATGTCCTCATCCGAGTCTTCAAGTAAATGAGTACTGGGACAGAACGCAGTGTAATAATGAAACCTCACCTCCAACATCTTCACCGCTGTCTGCTTTATCCCCGGGAAGAGCTGAAAATGCATCCATTATATGAACAAGAAACATTATAATCCTACACTCACGTCTCTCGATGTATGGCATACCCGGGGGAGGAACGCCATAAGGGTTCATCACAGGGTGGTAGTAGATACTACGTTCTGGATGCCGGGGAAGGCCGTGTTTGTCGAACAGGTTTCTCTTCTGCTGCTCAGGCGGTGCCTCCTTCCGGTCCTCGCTGGTTTCTTGTTTACGCGGACGATATACGAGCTTGCGCTGTTCGGGATGCTCCTTGACATATTCTTCCTTCTTTGTCATTATCTTCGACAGTTCATCCTTGAGACTCGTCAGCCTGGACTTGTCCGAGGCAGGCAGTTCGCTGCTCGCTTCAAGCTTTTCGATTTCATCCTCCAGGTCTGAGACGATGAGCAGGCATACCGGCAAGGAGTGATGGATCTAACCTCGTGTATCCTTCTTGACCAAGGCAAAGTCGCGCGTTTTGGCTCTCTCCGTCTTGTTCTACTGCAGGAAATTGCATTAGCGAGCAAACTACACTATTGCAAGGAAACGCGCCTTCTTGAGCTCCTTCTTGCGCTGGGCTTTTCCTGAACGACAGACCCGTCAACAACGAACCAAATACTAATGACAACCTTTCACGCACTGTAGGCATCAGCAGGGTTCAGGTTTTTCCCCTTTGCCATTAAATATTAATGCGCTCGGCGCTAGGAAGGATAGTAAGTAGCTGAAGGGAACACGTGACGTTGAAAGCTGGAGTCATAGCGCGGAACTCGGTTCAGTGACTTGTTCGCGGCCTGTCTCCCCTTGCAAGGGAACGGCCCCAGCGACGTCTTGAGCGACGTCGAGACAGGAAGAGAACGACGTTGGGACCCATGTCAGTCTCAATGGCCTTTGAGCCCTCCGGACAAGCCACTCCAAAGCGACCCTCCAAGATGGCTTCCTCTCAGTCTCTGAATCATCTCCTCAATTTCACACTTCCTCCGAGGCAATCACATCCACAAGCCTTGCCGAAGCGTGGCAAGAAGTCCACTGCGGCTCACGGCGTTTGGAACAAGGAGAGTGAGTGCCAGCCTTATCAGCCATCCTGTCCAGCGCTAAATTGACCTCTATCTAGGATTTGTGAATGCGCAATATCGATTCATCATGAATCCCGCAGGTGATTATACGGCCCATTTCGCGGATCCGGACATGTACGTGCTCTCCTTACTCACTCTCACTGTTGTTTGAACCCTTCCTTCCAAAGCTTTTTTCAATGGCAAGATATATTGCAGGTAATCATTCCACGAGCGTCAGCCTACGCATCAACGACAACCAGTGAGAGTGAGGGCTTGACCACTTGTCCTATCTGCCTCTCCCCGCCTGTTGTCCCTAGGATGACCAAGTGTGGTCATGTCAGTATTACAGTTGTTCCTGTCTCCTCACTGAATGTTGAACTGTCACAGGTATTCTGTTTCCCATGTATCCTCCACTACCTGAGCCTATCCGATAATCCCAAATGGGCCCGCTGTCCCATCTGTTTCGACTCCGTTACCGCGAACCAACTCAAGAGTGTGAAATGGTTCCAGGGATCGGCTTCGTTAGGCGAGGACAGTGGAAATGCCGCCTCGAGTAGTTTCCTCGATGATACACTCGAAACGACTCCTCGCACAGGTTCTTTCATGCACATGCGTCTTATCCAACGCCCCCAGATCACCACGTTGGCACTGCCTCGCTCGAAGACATGGCCCTCGGACCTCCTTCCGCCTCATCAAGCCCCATTTCATTTTCTGCCCGACGTGTACAGCTTTGCCAAGTTCATGCTAGCTACTCCACAATATGTGATTGCGGATCTCTCGACTGACCTGGATGTGCTGGCCGTTGAACGACGTTCCATGGCTGCAATGAAAGATGAACTTAGTATTGTGTACATCGATGCCGCGGAGGAGAAGCTACGCCATCAAATAGCGAAAGCAGCCGCCCTTGAATCACCTCTACTCGTTCGGACTATCGACAAGGTTCGCAAGGAGTACGAAGATATTCGGCGTCGTCATGCACACATCATTAGTCGAAGCGAACGAAGCGATGCCGAACCGGTCAGCGTGCGCGAGACTCCGGACGCTTTCTTAGCGACTCAGCGTTTACCACCATTCGCGGTTAACCAGCTTCCGGATACGTCTCGGTCGGACCCTGCCACCCAACCCAACCCCTCTACCAGCGGCAGAAACCACCGACGTCGTAATCTGAACCCACCCCCTCCATCGACGCAGACTTATTACTATTATCAAGCCGCTTCCGGTTTGCCTGTCTTCCTGCACCCGCTGGACATCAAGATCTTATTCTCCCATTTCAATGGGTACGCCTCTTTTCCTGACGAAATTGCTGTCCGAGTCGAATCCGCTGCTGAGGGCACTGTCAACGATGACCTACGCAAGCGCTGCAAGTACCTGGCCCACATGCCGGAGGGTGCAGATGTCGTATTTATTGAATCTGATCTGGAGGGAGTTGTGGGACAAGATGGCCTGAAGAATTTCGAAGGCGCACTCAAGATGAGGACGGGTCGAAGGAAGGAGAAGGAAAAGAAAGACGAGCGCGCGCGCGCACGGGCAGAAGAGAGAGAGAAGGAACGGGTGAAGCTCTTGTCACGCACGGAGAGTGTTGCACCTGATCTTACGGTCCACCCACCACCTGCTCTGGAAATTGAGGAACCTTTAGCGCGTGTTCGGACCTCTCAGCCCATATCTGGCGCTTGGGGTTCGAGGAGTTTTGCCTCTGCGCTTCATTCTGCACCTTCTGCCCGCCCTCAGCCGACCAACCGCAACGCGACGCCCGAGATCGGTGATGAATGGGACCTGGATGCTGCTTGGCACGAGCTTGAGCAACGGGGTGGCGGTCGTAGACGAGGAAAGAAGTTGGTGGTGCTGGGTAGCGGTGGAGCACGCCAACGTTAGATCTGATATGAACAAGGTGGCAACTGGAACGTGTTCGTTGTTTTGACTCTGTATCAACAGGTAGATACGATATTTATATCCAACGAGAGTTATATACAGTTGCATTAACCAACTGCAGGACAAAGATCTTTATGTAATGGGTATAGATCTAGACGACCACTTCGCAGATAATTCCCGAAAGAGAAGGAGAGCACCTATTGAACCGAACCGTATCCCAACGGGCAGTTTTGGCCAGCAATGCTGGAAGATCCACTACGAATATAACAAATCTTCGCAGTCACACATTCTCCCGTACATGCCGGGGTAAGAATGGAGCTCTTGCCCTGATATGTGTTGAAGACCTGGGTCACCCGTTAGAACGTCCGGATTTCAACCAGTTGAATAACGTACATTGACCAAGGTTGAGTTAACAGCCATCTCTGCGACAATAGAGGTTAAATCGCAATTCGGATCCCCATTCTGAGGACTCACGCTCAGTCACAAGCTGCCACCAGGTTGCGTTCAGGGGATCGCTGACACCCCAGGGAATGTTTACACCATAGGTTTCTCTGGTACTATACTCGAACTCGAACGTGGGCCCATATTCAAGCTGGGAGTCTAGAGCACCGAAGGCGTCGACAGCAGTTTTATACCTATCGAAACCAACGTCAGGCACATATTCGTGACCGCTGGATGCGACGAAGCTCACGTGTGAGCATCCACGATTTCAAAAGTCTATGGGATTCACGAATTAACATTTGCTGCTCCAAAAGACACGACGAACGTACAGCAGAGTCGACCTCATATACACGGAAACCGGTGTTCAAGTTCGTCAGAGGAGTCACCGAAGGCCCGATCTAGGAATCTTCAGCGAAGTCAAAACGGGGAGACGAAAAGGACTATACCCATGCTAATGTTTGAGCGGTGTCGGTGTTCATCACTGTAGCATTGTTAGTATAAAATATCTGTATACAATTCTCAGAGACTGAATGGACCAGGTTCTGACGGACTTACGGACACTTGGTCCTCGTGGGTATGGCCCCAGAAGATATCTGCAACAGGGTCAGCTACCTATCGACAGAAGATATTCTGGTACCGACTAGCAATGACATGAGGAGAGAAGCGATCGACACTGTAAACCTCATCAAGAGACAATGAATGTACGATAGACGAGAGCATTTACATTTGATAGACTGTGAAGAGCTTCAGTTGAGTTTGAGACCCTAATGAGGTATACGTACACAGATTTGTCGGATTCCTTAGGGAATTAGAACCGTCCCAACCACTGAGTACGTGTCCGATAATCCAAACTGTCTTCCTAGTCAGGCTGACAGTATCCTGGCTAGACAATTACGTACCACGATCGCCTGCATCCTCCGCATCTTGTAATTCATCAGTCAAGAATCTCATCATGCCAGAGCTATCTGGGTGCGAGGCGTTGATATAATTGAAGTAGTTTGATCTATGGATAACTCAGAAAATGATGGAGACAAACGCGAAACCACTGACCGATACCCTAGAAAGGACGAAACATAATTCTGACATCTGAACCACAGAGGTGATGTTTAGACGCACATAAGTTTGTATTCAAACTGATAATCCTCAAACCATCGATGCGTTTCACCATGTATGCTGCATAGTGTGCGCGCGAGAACTCCACTGAATCTTCTGGCAACCAGCCTTCGTAATTCCAAAGCGCAGTGACGTGGTCATACAACCTAGATATATGGTCAATATGAATATGGTTGAAGGCCCTGGCAAGTGAGATTTGGCATACCATCCAAATTGCTGACCCATTTTTCCATTAAGGGAATTGGACGCCGCCATGTCGGAAGGATAACTATCATGGTTGCCTAGGGTTGCATACACCGGACCTGGCCCAAGCATGCGTTTGAGGAGATCATACAACACAACCTGAGAACGTTTCAGAGGCGTAAATAGGATTTTCGGGCAAGTTACCTCTGCATACTCTGTGTAGGCCCTTGAATGTATGACATGTAGTTACTAAGATATCGATATCTCAGTGCTACTGCCTGACTCACCTCGATTGTTGACTGGTGGGATCATGGGCCAGCAAATCACCAGTGAAGATCGAAAAGTTGAATCCAGTTGTCTCCGTTCCGGCCAGAGCAGGAATAGCTTCGAGGGTGGCAGCGATCAATGAATACGGAGAGTCACTGCATAGGTTCCAGTTGAATGCATACGAGGTATGGCCGAGTACGTACCACAAGAAATAGCCAAACCGAGGTGCTGGTAGGATGGGCGTCAGCGGGCTTTCCTTGTTATAAGCATTATCACGGCAGCAAAGGCCGCTACTACAGTTCGCTTCCGCTCCATTGGCAAAACCTGAAAGTGATCAGCCCGAAATGTTAATCACAGGGGAGAAATAAACGTTTACGAGGATCGATATGGAGATCAGACACGTGCAATACTTTCAAAAGCTCGCCGCTGGGTTGCTTCGGAGTAGGGAGTGGGTTCGGCTTCGGCTTGGCAAACCATCCTGTGATATTCAAAGGTAGGGTGTCCGGATAGGTGCAGAGGTCGAAGAATTGGGCACAGATAAGCTGGTGAATAATATGGAACTGAAATTACGGGCAATCTGAACAAGATACTCACCTGTCCGTCATATCCCCCCACATCGGCAAACGATATGACCTGCGTTATGATCGGACCGAGTGCAGCATAGGGACCATAGCTCGTTTGACAGGAAGAGGAGTAGTTGAAATATTCGCATATGGCAACAGTAAGGTTTGGACCTTGGTCAGGTGCGCTTAGGGCGAGAAACTTTGCTACCTCGAGTGATGCCTGGCAGCGCGCACATTGATTCGTGCCGAAGATTGGGTTGACCGCAATTGACTCGATCTGTGCGATTGCTTGTTGCAAGAGTCTCGAGGGACTGGCGACGGGAGGGAGCGGGTGAGGATCCGACGTGTCATTCTAGGGCACATATCAGTCATAACTAGTTGACGTATGTCGTTGAAACCCCACCTGAGGAATGGTATTAGGATCGGTGAGCGAATATGGGAACACTTGATGCTGGGAATGAGAAAAAAAATCAGCTCCTCCCAACAATTCCAATAAATGATACCAACAGTAACTGGGTCCGAGATGACAGGCTGGGGCTGTTCTGACGTTGCAGTCGGGTTGTTGTAGTACTCAGAGTACAATGAGGTCGGAAAGGCGCCAGGTACGGTATACACAGACTGTTGCCCGCGCACAAGAGTGGTAGCAGAAGCGAGGACAACAGACAGCCCGAGCAACATCCCTACGCGGTGTAGAACTCACGGACCACCTAAATCCTTCAGCATCACGGAGGCCTTTTATGTGAGTACCGGAAAGGGTACACATAATCCCCACGTATGTCAACTCCTGCCTGATAAGTATTAAGTTCACGAACGTGCATAATCCCATCGGATCAATTTTTACTTGATACCCGAGCTCCTTAGGCGCTGTGGGAATTTTGTAGCTTGGCTGAGTGCCACATACTTACTCTCTTGCCTATGACCTCGGGGTCGTATGATTATGATAACTTTATCCTAGGACCTACTACTTGTCACCCATAGACGTGGACGACCAGGATGCCAGCTCGGAGGTTGAGTGCTACTAAGCTTGGAACGTGATTGATTGATCCCCTCGCCATATTTAGGGCAACTGGCAGGCACACGCTGAATACGGTCAGGCGCTACAATCTGTAATCTGGACGATTGAGGAAAGTCGCCATGTGGGGCAAATGACAACTTAGCAGTCCGATGTTGCACTGACAAGTATCAACATCAAGAGTACAGTTAGATCGAGCTAAGGAACGTTTCTAACGTTTTCCGTCCCCTTCGCAAGACCGTTACGAGGAAGCCGACGCCGGGGGAGCATATTGCCTGAAGAACGACGGTGAGTTCAGAAAGCTGTAGGGTTTGGATCGCAAGTCAAACATCCAACCATAGGATTGAATGATAAACAGGAGTGAACGCACAAGGGTTAGCGCTGATCGACGCCATGACAGTGTTCCGGATATTTGCACTGTGGCCGAGCCAGCTCTCGATATAGGTGGAATACAAGAATTTGCTGATCTGCAGAGAGATACACGGATGATAGAATGCGCTCACTGGATGAGGTGGACGTCAACCAACACGACGACCTCGAGGCTGCGGTGTTACGATACCGACCAAGAAAAGACGAGACGGAAATGATGGATGTCTATGGGTAGTTCACGTATGGCTCGAATGCGACGTCTGGGAAGGATGAAGTGTCTCGATCTCCCTTCGTCTGCGAGAGGTTTCTTCCCTGCGAGCTCTCGATCGTGCCTTTTCCTCTGCCATTCTCCGAGACTCTGTCCAGAGGCGAAGGGTGTAATCGTGCAGTGCTTGGGAGTAGGATACGAATGGGTCATTGTGAGTGCTCGGGTTCATGGGCTGTGAAGTGGGGAACATGGAGGACGGAAGGAGGGGGGCGGAGAGGGGTCTGGTGGAGGGGGAGTGAGAATTTAAGCGATGGTAAGTACGTGCATGCCTGCCGTATTGAATTCTCGGATCATGCTCGTCCGTTTCCTCCAACACCCGCGCTAACGCTCCTGGGATCGCTCCCCTTCAAGAGCAGATCAATCATTCATATCACACAAGCCAATTAATCTGATGGCTAGAAGCCCATGGATCTTGTCCCATGCGGCTCATCATGGGGCCACCCCTCCAAGTCGAAAGCTCCACTTGATCAAACACTCTACCAACGGTCAGTATTACTCAACCATCTCGGGTAAGTCACAGCGTTGTCGGGCGTGGCATTTGGCCGGGAGAAAGCGTCAACGAGCTCCACCAGAGATGAGGTACTCTGCTTCGAATGTACAATCGGGGCAATATTGATCTCACAGACAGATTGTCCGCGTGTCAACTGAAACATGTTACTTAAGTAATTGCTCCACTCAGCCGCTTGTCAGCGGTCCACTGAGAGTGTCCCGCCGTCAGGTTGGTTCAGTGGCTGATACAATGGCTCACTGCATGTTGCGCCGAGGAACTGATAAACCGTCCCAAGGGCCGTTTATCTCCCTCACATGGCAAATCCGTTCCGGAGAATAGTTCTAAGCTCAATGAGCGTGCGTAAATAAGTTGCTGCAACATTGAACTATGGCAATTCATGGGGTAGTATAACGGGAACACGATGCAGTAAGCGCTGGGGACGTTTTTAATCACCGGCCTAATATACCAAGTTATGTAAGTACATATGATTGGAACGTGCCTAGGGTCGCACGTGACGACGCGTAGTTGAGTAGGGTGAGGTGTGGAGTGCTTATGAACTTTGTCGGACGAGTATGGCCAGCTCTGCGCTCAAGCATGTAAGTCTTGGCCCACCCTTGATCTCCCACTGCTCATCCGAAACGCACAGGCAATCGCACCAACAACCTTGCAGCAGGCGCAAACAGATGCTCTCCTCGCCCTCCTCAGCCTCGCCGCATCCCAGGACCCAGCTCCTTCTGCCGCTCCTCCTGCAGATCCCAGGTCTGCACCCGTAGTCAAGCCCCCCACCTCTACTCCCCCCTGGAAAGTGCTAGTCTTGGACCAGGAAACCAAAGACGTCTTGGCGACCGTACTTCGCGTCCAAGATCTTCGCGATGCTGGGGTCACTCTGCATGTGTACGCGTCTCCACTTTTCTCGTTTCATGATCTTCACATCATCATCATAGTCAGTTGCACTCGCTTCGCCCTGCTTTGCCAGACGTCCCCGCCGTGTACTTTGTAGCGCCAACCTTGATAAACATACGTCGAATATCGGAGGATCTCGAAAAGTGCTTATACGAATCCTTCCACCTCAACTTCGTCGAGCCACTGCCCCGTGCACTTCTCGAGGAGCTTGCAGCATCTGTCGCTACTTCTGGCATCGAGGATTTAGTAGAACAGGTTGGCCTGCTCACCTTTGTGTAAGGTAAAAAGCTTCCCACTGATGGGCTTCTATATCAGGTCGTAGACCAGTATCTCTCGTTTATCGCACCATCCCCGTCTCTCTTCTCCTTGCTATCGCCTCTACCGTCTCTACTCTCCCAGGCAGGCCCGTCTCAGCCTCATTACTCGTACAAACTTCTTAACTCCCCATCATCGACCGAACAACAAATCGAGGATGAGATTGAACGTGTTTCCAGTGGTATTTTCAGTGCCGTTGTGACTGCGGGTACGCACCCCTAACAATTTCTTAGCATTTAATGTAATACAATTGATCCACAGGACACGTCCCCATCAT